>JBBBVM010000983.1:0-28379 GCA_037355625.1 Petunia x hybrida
TGTACCCTTCTGGGTATTCAATCCCAGGATGAACACACAAGTCTTCATATTCTAGACTTTCCTTGTCCTTGCCTGTTGATGCTTTTCTAAGAGCACTCATCACCCAACCTTGTACTTTTTTCTCCAAATCTTCACCCCCATCGACTGCTTTTTCGGCTCTTCTAACACCATTTTGAAACTTCACATACGGAGGATTGGTGTAATCATCAATTCGCACAATAGGAACATCTTGCCCACCAGATACCGCCACTTGGACTAATGGTGGCGGATGGATTTTCAGTATAAGCTTGCGGGATGGGTTCATTTTGGTAAGTGGAGGTTTGGTATGGATATGGAGTGTGAGTCTGATAATAAGTATTGGCATGGTGTAGGGTGTATGATGGGTATTGTTGATGTGATGGGTAGATGGGTGGTCGGTTGACCGTTTGGCTAGATTGAGCGTTATTTGGTGGTGGAGCTTGGGCAAGTGGCAAGTTACTTTGGTGGACTAGTGCTTTTAGAGAATTGTGGGTGTTCAAAGGTGTGTTCATATTGGCGACCCCATCAATTGAGTTCAGAGATTGCCCCAAAGATTGCCTCATTTGACCCAGAGAGTGGGATGCATGGGGCCCACGCAGCGGCATGTTTTTAGGAGTTTGCCCTTTTACTGCAGCCAGTTCATCTTTTAGCATCTGCAATTCCTTAGCCATTTCAAGAATCAGTTCGTCTTGAGCAATAATGACATTTCCTCTTGATGATTCAGGAGTTGCAAGATTTTTCTCGGTATTGCGAGGTTCATCATCTATTCCAGTCATTGTCAGTTGTGGAAATGTGTACCAGTATGCAGATTGGTCTTTTGCCCTTGTGCAATAGGAGTGATTGGCCAGCTTAAATCAGCACAAATCAAACCTCTTTTTTAGGGGATAAACAAAAAAAAAGAAAAAGTTCAAAAGTAACCATGTTAGTTTGCATGTCATTGGCAAAATTGCACACAAATCACGTAGCGCGCATCACGTAGCACTTTGCATTTTAAACAAGTTGACATGTGGCAAACACAAGTAGTTGAGCGTAAATAAAAATGCAAGCGCATCCTACCCTGTACGGGGCTCTTTATGCCAGAGGTGGGCCTAAGATGCCAAATAGGTGATAATGAAAAGTAGTTCAAGCCGGTTTTGCAATAATCGAATTTAGAGTAAGAGACAATAACAGTAATAATAATTTTCTTTCATTATAACTTGATTTTGAATACATCATTGTTACATAAAAATAGAAGGTGCCGAACATAATTTAAATACATCGTTTTGAGTATAATGGAAATAACTGATATAACTACACTGCATCAGGCTCGAGAAGGCAATAAAACTGAAGTGCGGGCCTGGTTAGGGTCAATCCTTGCTTGCTTGCACAATCGGTGTAATTTCTGACATCTGGTCCCAATGTGGTTTACATCCAAAGACTTGCTTGAATCAAACATCGATCAAATGGATCAAAAGTCTTATCGTCTTTTCGACGTCTCTTGCCCCAACTTGTTATCTTCTTCCAAGTATCTTCACAACTTCAACTTGAAGCATCTTCTAGTCTACAAAATTAATAAAAGTATTCTAAATTTAATTAATTGCAAAACTTGGCTTGGACTGGAAGTTCCGTTATCACATAAACACATAATATGCACTGTTGTTGGGTTTAAAACCCGTCAAAGAAAAAGGGCAGTTTTCCTACCTATGGAGGCGGTACTAAGGACCGGGTCCAATCTAAGGCTTATGCATGCATGTTCCTAACGAAAATTCTAGAGTGGGTTTACTAGACACAAGGCTGTTTTGAGTGGCAAGCAGTCACGCGGTAGTAAAACTATCCGCTCACCCCACAGGTGCGCGCACTCTTTCTTAAAGGAGTTTTTGTGAGTTGCGGGTGTATATGCATACACCTCGCGGGTATAAGTAACAATGAAGAAACTCCCAGAAATGGAAGAAATATGAACGGAATGCCAGTTTAATATGTGCGCATATAAAAGTGTAGTGACATGCTTTCAGTGACAAACATTTGCAAATAATGAAATTAACTAATCATGCTATTTTTGCAAATAATAAACAAATAAAGAGTAATCTTGTGAAAACCTTGCGGTTAGAACCTTAAGATGTCCCCAGCGGAGTCGCCACACTGTTGAACCCCAAAAATTACCCTTTCTTTAAGAAAAGATATGTTTCGGGTATAATGTTCAACAAAATGAGACTCCAAAGGGCTTTTTTTGGAGTCGCCACCTAATTTAGGAGAATTAGGAACCAATTAATTAAATAGTGCGTGCAAGTACTCCGTTTTAAAGAAAATGGTCTTTTCAGATATTCTAAGTAAGAGGTTCAATTACTTTTGAAAGAAGGTCTCAATTTGAAAGCACTTTCAAAAATCCGTAAAATTACGGTTAATTCCTTTGGTTTTCACAAAATAGCTCTATAAATGCAAGTTTACAAAATTTAGTTCAAAAATTTTAAAATTAATGCTAAAATCTAAGATTGTAATAAATTACGCTTTAAAATAAATATAAATTTAAATGTAATAATAATAATAATAAATGTATTTTGGGAAGAGATAAGAAAATTAATTAACATGGAGAAAATCTCAATTGAAGTTGCAATTTAAGGGATTTGAAACAAAGTTACTACTTTTATTATTTCCAAATTTATTGCACGCACTATTTAACTAAAAGGTTCGAAATTCCTAAATAAGATGGAAATTCAAAAGAAATAAATACTCACAAAATAACTCAATAAATGAATAAACATTCATTCATAAATAATCAAATAATTTATTGTATAACAATCAATTATATTGGAAACTCCTATAGACATGGATTTCTGCGGGATAAGGGAAAGAGAAGGGTTAGAAGGTAGAACCCGGAGATTGCGGATTGAATGACTACTTTAATTTTTTACATTATGCCCATGAGCCTAAGTTATATTGAGCGGCTCAACAAAGCATTTTTTAAATTTCTTCTACAGTCTTTGCTTCTTGAGTGCTCGAACTCGGACTCAACTCCAAATGACTCCAATGCGAATATAAGCCATCCCACGTGCGAGTTTTTACCAACTCGTCCCGAGAGTTCATTATGCAAAGAAAGAGGAAAAATTAGGATTAGATACACTTCAACAAAGTTAAGCAAAAGAAGGAAAATAAACAAGTCATCAACCCAACTTAATAAAAGAAACAGAAACTCATCAGACCTCTAAACTTCAACAAGATTAAAATGAACTGAGTTATGAATTTGAAAACTAGCCAAGGAAACTATCCAAGTTAATCCTATAATAACTATATAATGCTTTCACACGCAAAACAAGCAAGCTTTCGCATAATAAGCAAATCTTTAGACATAGGCAAACTATACTAACATAATATATCACATGAACCGATTGTTAACAGATAAACATCTAAATTCTTTTCCAAAAGATACAATGTAAAAATTTCCACTCTTGCCATACAAAAAGAAAAGAATAATTTAGCAGGTACATTAGCTACCAAGTCTCAGACCACCAATTAAGCCTAAACGTGCAAGTGAAGTTTTTAATTCAAGATTTTACTAAATTCCAGAATTATTCTTAATTATTTATGATATGGATCAAAAAAAAAATGAAGAGCAAACAAGAATCCAACCAAAGAAATTTCAGGATGCAAATACTGAGCAATATTTCTTACTAACTAACAATTAGCGGGTCACAATTTGCCGAAGTAGCTGGACTTTCGCACTTTGGTACTCTAAACAAAGAAAAGCTTAAACAAGGACAAACCAGGGCAAGAAAACCTCAAGTTTTATGCACTTAATCAAAGTATGCTATCATCTAACGGATTGCTTTGATAAAAGACCCTTAATCTTAATATATTAGACTGAAAATTCAAGTCAATTTAAACACAAAGAGATTTTTTTTTTTAAAAACACAACAAATGATATGATTGTACTAACTATTCATGCTTTCGAACTAGGAAACCAGACACCATAAAGATGAAGTCTTGAGACTAGACATACTTCAAAGACTAAATTCTAAAGAGACCCAAAGGATTGAACTAATTCATGAATTAGATTAGACACTAAAACAGAAGGAAAGAAAAGACACAATCATTGAAATTTTTTTACATATACATATTTTAAGCACTAGATAATCATCGAGAGTTGTACTAAGACTTCATATATGATAATGCATGTGAGTATTTAAGAGAAGAAATGTATGTCTTATATTGGGCAAAAGTACAGAAACCTTTAGTAATGAGAATAGTTGGAATGACCAAACAAAAGCAAGACATCATAATATAGGATACAGATCCCCACCTAATGAATTCTTATCACTGCTTCTTTCAAATCAATTCTAAGACAAAATAATGTCAAGATGCTTTCAGACACTTGAATTAGCAAATAAGGAATCTTTTCTTCCCTTTGAAAGTTTGAAGAGTACTTTTGTTATTTTCCTCTCAATAGAACAAGGCAACACTGAGATATTCATGAGAGTGACCAATGAGAAGATACCCCAAAAAATTACAACAAATAGAAGCATACTTAACAAACAGGGAATAGGAAATCCTCTTAAAGGGACAAATAGACAGATAGGGTTACAGAACTCCAACTCCTGAATTCTCTTCTTTTCAGACACCTAACAGCTGCACCATACATAATCAGACCTCCAAAAACATCCTGAAACTCTCCTCACTCCTTACTGAACTAACAGTCTCATCTGAACACTTGCACACACATATTTTTGAACACACACACACACACATTCACATACACCTGCACAGCTCCACAAACCATAACAGATCTTTCCCTAACCAGGGCTAACACCTTAAGCTACCTGAACCACCTAACCTCTCTCTGATCCCTTGAACTATACTATGCAAAACCATTAAGACTCTTTTCAAGCACCTGCAGCAAATTCAACGTACCAGAACCAACTACAACCTGCTTATTCCCTTACACTGCAGCACCATAAACTTAACCCAAACAACCTCCTACACTCACAGGCCCCTCCAGCTCACTAGAAAAACCAACAGACCTCCCTAGACACCCCTGCAAACACCAGCTACCAATTTCTCCATAACCTGCACTAACTCACACCCTTTTACATCCTCATAAGCCACCTGAACACCCTCCAAGAACCTGCAGCATCTACATACATGCATCTCTACACACAAATACACAAGCGCACACACACTCGCCCCTGCCCCTACACACATATACTGCTGCACACACAAAGCAAGACAAAATGAACACACACACACCTATACTACCAGAAACACTAAAGCAACCTATAAAACATCCATAAGCAAATTGCATACACACCTAACAGTTTCTTAATTAAATGGACAGTAAATACTTAACAAAGATTCAATTGTACTTAAATAGGTTCTCATGCTATTTATGACAGTATTCAATAATAAACAAGAAACTAGGGAGGACTAGGGGGAGACCTTAGGACTGATTTTCCTTTCCTTAACACACGGTCAATTTTATCCATTTCGATCTATAGCCTAATTAGACCTTTTACCTTATAAATTATGCAGCCTATACAGTTTATAGCCAACCATTAATCTATACAAATGAACATTTAATAGGATATACCTTATATACATTAGCTCATCTAGGATTCAATCATAATTTCACATGAACTAAGACATGTAGAACCTGTCTAATATATTAATGACCATTGATATACTATTACTCGGATACTAGGCAAAACTATCTATGAACAATCATGCTAACACATTTATCTTAATCACTTAGACGAATAGTTAAGTTACCATAAACAGTTAATTCAAGAAAAAATGAATGATAACACTGACCTTTTGCGAGGCAGTGAATGAGGCACGGATCTGAGAAACGAGCCAACACGACAAGCGCAAAAACAATTATTAAGTAAAAAAAGACTGTCGAAATTCGAGGAACGCCAAAGGGCACTATCTGGGAGGTTTTTTGCTTTGAAAAACCCCCCTCACATTCCTCCAAAAATCTGACCCCTAATCTCACCGTGCAAAGGGGTATTTATAGGGGTTCTAAGGTGTAAAAACACTAGATTTTCGATGTGGGACTAAAACCTTTATAGGCTATGAAACAAAGAGTAAGTGAAAAAAAATTGAGTAAAAGGTGAAAAGTAGTTACCTGTTCGAATCAATGGTGCAAATTCTTTGCTTTTGATCTGAACGGATGTCAAAGATGGATTGTACCTCCTCGCTCCCTATTCGTCCAGCACTAAAGTAGTAGTGGACAAAATGAGGAGAGAGGGGTTCGATCCGACGCCGTATGAGGGAAAGAAACTGCGGGGCCACGGGATGACGCCATGAATTTTGACAGTTTCACAGCTAGGGTTCGCGGGAAGGTGATTAAGAGAGGGGCGGCGTGGGTAATTTGGGATTAGGGTTAAGGAATTAGGAAAATGAAATGGGGTGGTGGTGTTCCGGGTGTGTAGTGTGTAGATATAAATAGGTGTTGCAGAAATATGCCAAATTTATGGGTGATGAACAATTTTAGCCTTCACTTTATAATTTTAATCACTAAGTGGAAGAATTGCGTGGATAGATTGAATTTAAGGCTGCACATTATGATTTTAACCCCTTTCTTTTAAAATTGAATTTATTTAAAATAATTAGACACTAGTTAAATGTTTCTGGACAAAATTGGGTGTCAACAATGGTTCCTCATTTTATCCATAATTCCATCCTTATGCCTAACATATCATTTAACTTTGGACCACATTAGATAATATTACATGTTTAGCGTACTAAAATTAGAATGGACTATACTAATAAATTCTAGCAAAAAGAAAATACTTAACTAGCCAATCATTGGGAGAATCAGGTTCTGAGTCATCCATGTATCCTTGTCATCCCTAGTTCAACCTATTTTTCTCAAACTGCACCCTACTCAAAGCTTTGGTGAAGATATCAGTAATTTGATCTTTTGTCCCGCAAGAGTTAATGGTTATTAGGCCTTTTTAAACATTGTCTCTCAGAAAATGATGTCAAGTATCAATGTACTTGGTTCTCTTGTGTTGGACTGGGTTTTTGGCAATAGTCACTGCACTTTTATTATCATAGTAAATGGGCACTGCTCCACTTTTGATTCTAAAGTTCTCCAGCTATTGTTTGATCCACAACTGCATTGAACAGCAAGAGGCAGCAGTCCCATATTCAGCTTCAGCTATGGAGAGAGCTACTGAATTTGTTTCTTTGTAGCCCAAGAAACGAAACAAGGGCCTAGGAAATATGACATTTCTGAAATGCTCTTCCTATCCCCCAGATGACCTGCATAATCAGCATCTACAAAGTCAATCAACTCAAATGTACCTCCCTTGGGGTACCATAGACACAAGTCTTGAGTTTCTTTCGGATATCTCAAGATCATCTTTACAGTAGTCAAGTGAGATTTCTTGGGCATAACTGAAATCTAGCATAAAGTCCCACACTGTAGACAAAGTCTGGACGACTAGCAGTAAGATAGATGAGAGAACCAATAATTCCTCTACATCAGCAGAAGGACCAGCTTCGTCCATATCCAACTTTGTTCCATGAGTAATAGGAGTCACCATTTCCTTTGCTCCTTCCATATCAAACTTCTTCAGTAATTCCTTAATGTGCTTTTGTTGATGAGTCATGGTTCCTTCTGGTGTTTTTTTTTTAATTTTAAACCCAAGAAGAAATTTAATTCCCCCATCATACTCATCTCGAACTCCCCTTCCCATCAGTTCCGTGAATTTCTTGCATAGGTTCTTATTTGTAGCACCAAAGATGATGTCATTAATATAAACATGAACCACAAGCAGGTCCTTACCCTTCTTCCTCAGAAATAAGGTGTTATCAATCTTTCCTCTTGTAAAGTTGTTCTTGAGCAAGAACCCTGACTACCTTTGTTACCAAGCTCTAGTTGCCTGCTTTTAGCCCATATAGTGCTTCGTTAAGTTTATACACATGATCAGAGAATTCACTGTTACAAAGCTCATGTGGTTGAATCACATACATTTCTTCATTTAGATAGCATTTTAAGAATGCACTCTTCACATTCATCTGATGCTGTGTGAATTTCTATATAAATTGAAAAAGAAATCAGCATCCTTGTTGGTTCCATTATGGCAACTGGTGCATTCGATTCCTTCTTCCTGGCTATACCCTTGAACCACCAACCAGCTTTGTTTCTAGTAACTATGCCATGCTTATCCAAATTATTTGTGATGACTCACTTGTTTCCAACAATTGATCTTTATTCTCTCAAGCTGGTAAAGTTCCCCCTGCATGGAAATTACCCAATCTGGGTCTTCTAACACTTCATTCATATTCTTTGGTTCCATAGCTGAAAGAAATACAAAGAATGAAGAGAAGTTCTTTAATGCTGATCTAGTTGTAATCCTAGTGTTTAACTTAGACATGATATTTTTCAATGGATGAAAAGTTTGATGCTTCAAAGGTCTTGGTTGTATCTGTCGTGAAGGTCCTGCTTCTAAATTTTGAATGGGTTCAGCTTTATCTTCATCTTCACGATCAGCCTTTCCGCTCTGCCATATTGACTCCCTATTCCTCCTGAGTCAATGCACCGTCTGCACCTTGTAGTTCTTCTTTCTCTTTTGGGTCATCTGTATTTTCAGCAGGTTCTGCTCGAGCAAGGCCTATGGCTTGATCCTTACTTTCCCTTTCACTGACAATCTTATCAGATTCATCAAACACCACGTGCATGCTTTCTTCAATATTCTGAGTTCTTTTGTGGAACACTTTATATACTTTTCTTTGAGTAGAATATCCTAGATAAATTTCTTCATCGCTCCTTGCATCAAATTTTCTCAGAGGTTCCTGCCTATTGTTGTGAACAAAATATTTGCACCCAAAAGGTCTCATATGTAAAATGTTTGGTTTCATTCCTCTGAGTAACTCATATAGAGTCTTGTCAAGAATTGCTCTTATGGAACATCTGTTTAATAGATACTAGGCAGTATTCACCACTTCAGCCCAAAAGTTTCTTGCCACTCCTCTAGACAGTAACATAGTTCTTGTCATATCCTCCAAGGATCTGTTCTTCCAACTACCCCATTTTGCTGTGGGGTTCTTGGTGTAAAGAAATTGTGATCAATGCTATACTTGAGATAATATTCAGCAAACTTTGCATTTTCAAATTCCATGCCATGATCACATCTAATGCTCACAAGTTCCAGGTTCAGCTTCTTCTGCACAATACCAGTCCAATCTCTGAAGTTGTCAAAATGTCTTATCTTTTGAAGTGATAAAGAAGGTCCATGTATATCTTGAGTAGTCATAAACTATCACCAGCACAAACCTCTTCTTCCTCTACTTCTAACTCTCATTGGGCCACACAGATCGATATGCGCTAGCTCAAGTTGTTTTGAAGTACTAACCACTTTCTTCGACTTGAATAAAGATCTCACATGCTTTCCCCGGACACAAGCATCACACATCTTGATATGCTAAAAATTCGTGATGGGAATCCCACAAACCAGGTCCTTGGATGCTAGCTTGTTTAGCTGTGACAAGTTTGCATATCCCAATCACTTGTGCCATAACTGTGAGTCACTCTCCTGTACATTCAAACAAGTCAAACTGTTTCTGAAAGAGAACCAAGTGATGCCTTATACACATTGTTCATCTGTTTCCCTTCCATGACCACTTTCCTACTATGTAGGTTCTTTACAATGCAACTTACAGATGAGAAACTAACTTTCGTTTCCTCTGTCACACAGTTGGAAAATACTCAACAGATAGTGTCTCAATCGATCTAACACAATACACGTTTTCAATAGCATGGTCTATTGATATCTCAATTTTTTCAATACCAACTATTTGACCACTCTTGCCACCTCCAAAGGCCACACTACCCCATTGAAATACTGCGAGTGAGAGAAAGTTCCTTCTATCTCGAGTTATGTGCCTTGAACAACAATTATAGAGAATTCAGCTTGGGTTTTTCATTCCCACTCCAACCTGTAAAATAAATTAGGGGTTTGTTTAGGAAGCCATATAAGCTTGGGTTCCTTTTTTTGAGAGAATGGATGAAAATATTTTCTAGCCCATCCAGGCCAAGAAAATTTTTCATTATTTATTTTTTCCCTTGTAACTGCCATGGAATTTTCTTTATAATGCCTAATGTTTCCACAGACCGTACACATCATATTACAAGGGAGCCCTAAATATTTGCTTTTAAAATTATAGGGTGGCAGTGACTTCTCTTAACTTAAACCCTTCTTAACTTTGTTCTGATTTTTAAGAACTCAGTTTAAGGCCTCAAAGGATTTATTCCGTTTAGTAAGTCTTGTGAATTCATAATCATCTTTTTTAAACTTTTCTTAAAGAACTCGATTCTTCTCAGTCTCCTGACAGACAACCTTATTTTTCTTTTTAAGTTCATCTTCAAGCTTAACTTGTATCTCGCTGATTAATTGATTTCGACTAGCTTTACTCATTCTAGTAACTTCAAGTTCAAGTTCTGAGATTTTATTCTTGTGAGCAAGAACCTGTCTATTACAAGAGGCATTAGTTTCCTCAATTTAAGTATTATCTTCTTCTAGGTTCTTGCACCTTGATTTTAGTTCAAATACAACCATAGATTGTTAGTCTTTCTCAGCGTTCAACTTTTCATATCCCTCAATTAAAGTGATAGTAATTAATGAGAGATTTTTAGAAGAATATGTGTGAAGGTTTTCCTTATAGTCGGAGAGACTTACCTCAGCTGCGTGAGCTGACCCTCATCATCAGTCGCCATGAGAGCGATTCCTTTTTCTTGGGATCTTCCTTGTTGAGTTCCTTCAGCTTCTTCCATATCTTCTTTGTTATAGAGCAGCATGATACTTTGGCCAACACATCAAAGCTCATTCCATAATTTAATGCCAATACCCGCCTTAGCATTTGCTTGGAGCCAATATAAATCATGTGAGTCAAGTTCTTCTACAAGCTTTGGCACCAAGGATCCATTAGAGGTTCTTTCAAAGGAACAAGAGGTCCTTATTTCACAATCACCAAGATATTGTAGTCCATTGCCTGAAGAAACATCTTCATCTCTCTTTTCCATTCATTATAAAGGATTCCTTCAAATAACGGTGGTCTGGATAGATAACTTGCCTCAGTGACTTCATCAATCAATCCCACCAGTGCTAGTGGTGACTCATCGTCATGTTCTTCTTCTGCATCAGATTCACAGTTAGATGGTCCCCAAGTTGCATAGAAGGCTTCCTTCTTCTTTCTTCTCTCTGCCCTCAAGTTTGGTGGATGCCTCTTCGTCTTCTCCTTGTCCTTGTCCTTGTCGTTCTCTTTTGAAGCTCTATTTTTTAACCACTCAATTTCCCACATTGGACAATCTTTGATAGTGTGATCCATCTGGAAGCATTTGAAACACCCTGAGTAGTCTGAATTATCAACAATTTTCTTCTTGCCAGAGTTGTCCTTAGTTTTCTTCTTGAACCCTTTGAACTTGCCAAGGTTGAACTTTTGTCTGAGAGCGCCAACCATAGCAATCTCAACCTTATGAATTTTAATTTTTCCTTCCTTAGTGGCCTCCAATGCCAAAGTCTTTTCCTTCATAGGTGAAGACTATTAGATAAGCTTTCAACAAATATTTTGGGAGTTAGCTTTCAACAAATATTTTAATCTTCATCTTCGGAGGACTTCCATATATTAGACGAGCTTTCAACAAATATTTTAGGATTTAGCATGCTAACATCCACACAATTAGTACTCTTAAGCAAGTCACAAGAGCCATCTTCAAAAGTCATGCACTCTTTAAGTATTGGGTCACAATTTTCATCAAGTTCAAACCGTTCAAGAACACAAGTGTCAATCAAATCAACATTACCAATGGTGTCGATACACTCAACCCCACTTTCCAAATTGAATCTCTATCAAACACAAGGTTAAAACTAGGACAATCCAAAGAACATTTCACCTTTTCAAGTGTCACTCACTTAACAACTCAAAACATGATTCATCAATTTTTAACAAAAAAAAATTCATTATCATTCAAATGCAATTCTTCACTTCCTTCAAGTAAGTGCACATTTTCTAATTCATCCCTATTTCTAACTTGACACAAGGAACCACCAATACCAAGAATGCTATCAATTGATATATCATTAAATTAAGCAATTCATTTTCATACTTATCAAACAAAGGTGGAGTGTCAAAGAAAAAATCATTTTATTCAAGCTCACTCATTTGCACCTCACTAGTGTGGAACAATTCACACACACAAAATCTATCATTTTTTCTTTCACAAGTGTGTCCAATTAGTGCAAGCTCACAACATTCACTTTGACTATTATCAATGCAAGATAAAGAATCATCAATCCCATAAAAATTAAAGCTCTAAACCATACTCAAATCTCTATCAAGCTCACCCAAAGAAATACAAGAGTTAGGATTAGCTATGTTACCTTGTACCTGACACGACCCGAAATCCGGTAAGGCCGTGCGGGCACCCAACATCCTCTCCTGGACCCGTCGGGCTAATCCTTACCAATTAAATTAGGAAAATAAATATAACAATTAATAAATAAAGAAAGGACTTAAAAAAAACATACAGGCATATTGACACCTCTAAGCTGTACGAAAGAAAATTACAGCAGACTACCCAACATACTAGGTTTAGGATATCCAGACTAGACACCTAAGAATATAAAAGAAGACAGATACCTCCTGAAGGGAGAAGAATGCAACTAAAATAATAACTAATAAACTGGTGGTTATCCGGAATAAAGCTGGCTCACCCTGATAGCTGAAGTCGTCTTCGCTCCTTCACAACGTGGCGAACTCAATCCTGGAGCGAACCTGCCAAAATGAAATAGATAGACAAGAAACAAACAACAAATAAGGGTGAGTCAAAAGGACTCAATAAGTGGGGCAGACTAGCCACCTCAAAGAATAGGATAGCTAGCCAGGGAGAAAAGAAACAGATAAACTAAATTACTCTTGTTTAAATTATGAAAAGACAGAGCCAGATAATAACTAGAAACACGTATGGAATCAAAAACTCATTAACAACCAGGAACATAACATAGTCAGAACATATAGGTATCCCGAACATATCAACAATCAGCAATGCATCCTGTTGCGGCGTGCAACCCGATCCATATATTCATCATGTTGCAGCGTGCAACCCGATCCATATATTCATACTATCGCGGCGTGCAATCCGATCCATATATTTATACCGTTGCGGCGTGCAACCCGATTCCCGCAACCCAGAATACGAGCCAGAAATATATAGGTAAATTGAGATATGTCCACGACATAGTGTACAAACCGCATACATAAAACACAACACAATACATACAATAGTCAGTATCCAGTGCAATGAGATGGGATGAATGCGGTACAATGCAATGAAGTCACATATACCTGATACCTATCTCCGGCACGGGACTCTCATCGTCTACCAGGAGATATATGCAAAGATGACCCTTCACCGGCTCGGGACTCTCATCGATTACCGGGAGGTATATGCAATGATGACCCTTCACCGGCTTAGGACTCTCATCGATTATCGGGAAGCATATGCAATGATGATCCTTCACCAGCTCGGGACTCTCATCGGTTACCGGAATGTATATGAAATAATGACCCTTCACCGGTGCGGGACTCTCATCGATAACCGGGAAGTATATGCAATGACAAACCTTCACCGACTCGGGACCCTCATCGATTACCGGGAAGTGTATGCAATAATAACCCTTCACCGGTGCGGGACTCTCATCGCCAACCGGGAAGTATATGCAATGCTCAAAACCAGAGTGCAATGCTCATATGCTCAATGCAATACCAATAACAGGGCATAACATACAGTATACAATGTAAATTCAAAGCTAAGGCGTAATGAGTACGCCTATCGGTAGCTACACATGCAAGAAACACGTGGCAGAATATCCACAAGGCCAAGGGCCTCCAAAGAAATGGATATAAACACTTACCTTGTTACAAAGTTAGTAAGAGCACTCCATAACCGCTTTGTCCTTTGGATTCATTGCCAAACGATCCCACTGTGTTCAATAAGCAGAAAAATATAACAAATTAGGCTAAAGGCTTCATTCCCCACATCTTAGGGCAATCTGGTTCGGAACCTGATACCCTATTCGCATACGCAATATGCATGCCAGCTCTATATACAGGGTTTAAGGTCACATAACCAAATCCCAAATAAATTATATTTATATGTTGCCCATAATGCATTGAGTACGAATATATAATTAATTCCATTATCGGGGTCCATTTGACCCTTTAAACTATCAACTTGCGTCATTAGGGCGATGTCTAATATCCCTATTCTTACCGTAAAAATATATTCAAACATATGTAATAAACTCAAATGATATATTAGGATCATTACCTGAATATTTCAGGATGAAAATTCTACTTTTCTCCGGCTCCTTTTCTCATTTTCTGGCATTTTTCTCCTGCGTTATATCTTGTTTCTCTTTCTGCGTTTTCATTTCCCTGTTTCTCATTTTTTTTTCTTTTTTTTTGTTTTAAAATCGCTAGGACAATTAAAATTAAGATGGTACCCTATAACATTTTCTTTTTCTTTTTTTTTTTAAATCGCTAGGACAATTTTCTTGGGGTTGATTGTCGAACAAATCAGCTGGCGAACTGGTCCTGGCATGAAGCAAGGAGGGTCTCGGGACTGACCTGTTAACCTGAAAATTAAAACAAGACGTAATACAAAAAAAATGCGAAGGCATAATTTATAGCAAGTGCAAAGCAATTTGAACAATCTTGACAAATCAACTGGCAAGCCGGTCGGGCACGCAGCAAGGAGGGTCTTGGAATTGATTGTCTACAAATCAGCTGGTGATCCGATCCGGCACAAAGCAAGGAGGGTCTCAGGGCTGACCTGTTAACCTGAAAGTAAAGCAAGTTATAATATAAAGCAAGTGCAAAGGCATAATTGAAAGCAAGTGCAAAGCAATTTAGCGTAAAATGTAAAGCAACGCCAAAGCGATTTAGCGAATCAATAGGCGAGAAAGTCCAACAAGGGAGAAGCCCCGCCTTGTGGTCAACCTGAAAAATGTAAAGCAAGGCATCAATTTTAAAGCAAGTGCGACGACATAATTAAAAGCAAGTACAAAGAAAAGCAGTGCGGGAATGTAGAGCAATGCAAGAGCCATCTGGCGAATCAATAGGCGAGATAGTCCAACAAAGGGAATCCTCATAGCCGATGGTCAACCTGAAAGAGTAAAACAAGGCATTAATTTTTTAAAGCAAGTGCAAAGCAAAGTAGTGCGGAAATGTAGTCAGTGCGATAGCCATTGATAAATCAATTGGCGAGACAATCCGGCAAGGATGGCCTTGTGCGGATTATCAACTAAAACAAGGCGATGCCCTATTTGGCTTAGTTTTGAAAACACAAAACCAACCTCGGCTTTGTCGCCTATTAGGAATGAAAGTCATAGAGGTGGAAATGCTGCCTGTTCGGCAATAACTCATGACAAAGCATACTGCTTTAAGTCATGAAAAGGGCAATGCGACGCAATTTGCAAGGCAACTTTGGATGCGCTTTCAATAAATTGTTCATCCACAGTGCGAATGATCCTTTCATTGCATGCTTTCATGTTCCTGCTCTCAAAGAAAATTTTGTTAATTTTGGGGAGGGGTGTTTGATTTGTGCTGATTCATCTTGAACTTGCTGTCGCTGCTCCCTCGTTCTTCTTTAGACTTGGGCTTGCAAATTATACTCAGAGACTTGACTTATGAACTCAATATTGTATAATATTTCAAGATAGAGGCAAAATAAAGTAATTTGATAAAATATTAAATAAATAATCATTGATATGCAACCGAAGTTATAATACATTTAAAAATTTCCGCTTTAACTCAAACTCATGACATATCTTGAAACAAACTGAACGTCCTTTGTTTTTGCAACTTATGCTAATCTTGAATACTTTTAAAACATTGCCACTTCATCCTTTGATAAGCAATACCAATTTTGCAAAAATCTGCCCCAGTTATAATCTTTATGCCTTCGAACTCTTTTTGAAAAATTTGCCCCAGTTTCTATCTTCCATATCTTAAATTCATCTTGCAAAATTTGCCCCAGTTGCTATCTTTCAAATCTCCAAATTATCTTGCAAAATTGCCCCAGTTGCTTGCCTTAGGGGAGACTGAAAATTTTAATATTATAGAGTCGAGCCCGTTAAGAGCGCCTACGTATCCCTCCGTGGGAATCAGACCGTGCGTAGTTCTGCTTACATAAAGATTTTGGCGAAAATATGGCAATCTAAGTACGAAGCCGCATCCGAATTGGAAAATCCACATATCTGCCCAGATGCATAGTTCGGCATTATATCATAAAAGATAAACAAGCCTAAAGTGTTACAATGTTTTGACCAAATCCGACGGGGATTGCCTACTTATCCTGTTGCCATTCCAGGAATCAGGTCAGAAGTAG
The DNA here is from genome assembly GCA_037355625.1 of Petunia x hybrida. NCBI lineage: Eukaryota > Viridiplantae > Streptophyta > Magnoliopsida > Solanales > Solanaceae > Petunia > Petunia x hybrida. Next base: position 16,385 of record JBBBVM010000983.1, read on the forward strand.
TTCAAAAATACATAAAAGAGGAAATAGGGGATTCCTGTGCTAGTGCAACCCAACTCTATATGAGTTGCCTACGTATCCCGCCTCGGAAATCAGGTTACGCGTAGTTCACATTACATCAACGATTACATCCAAACCAATGCTAACTTGTGGTTGCTCCAGACATAGTATCTTTTGACGGCATCTATGTTGATTACCTTTGGCCAAACTTGATTATAAATATCTGCCAGGATTAGTTTTCTTCCACATAATGACATTGCCAGCTTGGCGTAAATTTTCCCGTTGCTTCTTCTTAGTTAGGAAAAAGATTCTTCAACACCAATTGCCCCGGTTTGAAGTAAACTATTCACATCTTCCCTTTGCGCATTCAACATCTTCCAACTTATCTTCTTGAATGGTTTCTCAAATAAAGGTCTTCCATTTGTATAGATAAAACGCTTCGGCTCCAATTGCCGGCAAATAAAGCTGCCCCAGTTTGAAGTTCTAACGGTAATGTAATATCCAAAGAGTGCAAGAGTAACTTTCCAATGCATCATCCTTAAATTGTTCAGTTGTTTCGTTACAGGTCACAAGCCAAGTTCAAGCAGGTTTTGTTATTTTTAAGTTGAAACAATAGTAAGTATATTAATCAAAAGCAAATAATAAAGCCCATGAATAATTAAGGTATAGCAAAATAATAAGGTAGGAATGCAGTGCATTTGTTTATTCAAAACCTAATTTTAGGGAGGCATACAACATAAAAGTAAACATGCAGGATTTAAAAGAGTTATTTGAAAGACATAGACATAACATAAACAAAGCGCAAAACCCAGTTCAGGGCCTCAAGCTGGCTGTGATGCCAAAACAAAAATAACGAGTTCGTTCATCAAGTCTCTTTTGGACCACAAGTCCAATTAGCCATCACATCACTTGGTTCAGCATTCTGCACATGTGGCTCTTTCTCAAAATCTTCAATAGTTGTACTGCATTTCAATCCATCATTCAAGAATAGGCTGCCAACACCTTCAATCAAATACTGCATGGCCATTTTCGGTGCTTGGACAAATGACTGGTTCAATGGTAAAAGAGGCTGTAGCATGACACTAGTCGGCTTCTTCTCAGGCTCAACCTTTTCCATCTTTCCTTCAGCGGGGTTGCCACCTAGGCCAAAAGTTCCCTCATTCTTTTACAATAGAGTTAGTTCTTGCTTAGGTACCTTAAAAGCAATATTATCAACCTTTACATCATAGATAGAGACTATGGTGCCCTTCAGATTTGGTTCTTCCTCAAGAGAAATCATATTAACTGCATTGTTACCATGATTGGGAAGAGGATTATCATGCACATTTGGCTGAGTGCCAGTGAGTTGAATGGTGCCTGCTTTGATTAAACCCTCGACCTTGTCTTTGAAAGTATAACATCTCTCAATATCATGGCCGGCTGCCCCTGAGTGACAAGCACAGTGCTTATTTGCATCATACCATTTTGGAGGTGGGTTTGGAGTGTTATCAGGGATAGGCTGCACAACTCCCGCATTTCTTAATCTCTCAAAAAGCTGGCCATATGACTCGGCTAGGGGAGTATAGGTTTTGGTTGCTCTCCTTTCGTAATTCTGATTAAACCCTTGCACATTGGGACGAACAGGAGGACGAGGCTGGTAATTCTGGGGTGCTTGAAAATTTGGCTGACGAGGGTTATACGTTAGGTGCATGTGCTCTAGGTTGGTAGTAATTTGCTTGTGCATTGTAAACCGGATAAGGAACAGGTGGCATCTGGTAGTGAGTGGGGTAATTTAGGTAATATGGGCTTTGGTAGGTAGGAAAAGCAGACGAATTGTCAAAATTCAACTTTCCAGCTAGTCGACGCTCGATGTCTCCCACAACAGCTCCCACTTCCTCTTTCTTCTTTTTGTTAAAGCCATTACCAGACCCAGACTGGATTGCCTTACTTGTAGCTTGCAAAGCGGCCAAATTTGTGATCCTACCAGATTTCAAACCAGCTTCATACATCTCCCCCGTTTTCACTATATTGGCAAAAGTAGAGTTAGTCATGGATGCCATTCAATCATAGTAGAATTCATCTAATGAAACGACCTCGGTCAGTCGTTTCAGAAGTTAGGACTCTGATTGGCGTGCCGATAATTTTAAAATATTCATAATATCCATTAGGACATGTCTGTAAAATTTGAGCTAAATTAGACCTCGTTTGGTAGGCATCGGAAGAAGGTTTCAGTTTTTATTGGTAATTAATATTAAAAGGAGATTTTCGAGCTCGGTTTTTGCCGAATGAGCTCCGATTCGAAATCCGAAAGCGTCGTTGGGTTCGTATGATTATTTATGACTTTTGTGAACTTTCGAAAGTGAATTTCGATGTTGTTCGGCTAGTTTCCGCTAAAATGCCGAAAGTTAAATAATTTGACTTCTTTTCATTTAAATTCGCATCTTGAGTTTCGGGAGTCCAATTTGAGATCCGCCTTCGCGAGTATGTTACATATATTTTGTACAACTTGTATGCAAAAGTTGGAATTATTTCGAATATCGTAGGGTACTATTTTAATTTTCGTTAAGAAAAGAAAATATAATAAAAGAAAACAAAAAAAAAAAAAAAGGAGAAAAAGGACAAAATAGACTAAAGATCAAAGAATGGCGGTGGGGTGGCATACATATATGCTACTTAGCATATCAAGTACGAAAGCAGTAACAAACAATTCAGAAACAGAGGAAAGGAAATAACGCAGTGGAAAAAAATGCCAGAAAATGAGAAAAGGGGCCGGAGAAAAATAGTATTTTCATCCCAGAACATTAAGGTAATGATCTTAATGCATTATTTGAGTTTATTACGTGTGTCTGAATATGTTTTAACGGTAAAACTTGGAATATTATACATCGTTTTAATAAGTTCAATTAATAGTTTAAAGGGTCAAATGGACCCTGATAATGAAATTGATTATATATTCGTACTCAGGGAGTTATGGGCAACATATAAATGTAATTTATTTGGGGTTTGGTTATGTGGCCTTAAACCCTGTACATAGGCCTGGCCTGCGTATTGCGTATGCGAATAGGGTATCAGGTTCCTACCTGGATTACCCTGAGATGTGAGGAATGAAGCCTTTAGCCTAATTTGATATATTTTTCTGCTTATTGACTACAGTGGGATCGTTTGGCAATGAATTCAAAAATAACGCGGTTGTTGGTCGCAATGCTAACTTTTGAGAGAGGTAAGTGTTTATATCCATTTCTTTGGAGGCACCTGGCCTCGTGGATTTTCTACCACGTATTCCTTACGTGTGTAGCTGCCGATAGGCGTACTCATTACGCCTTAGCTTTGGATTTATATTATATATTATATGTTATGTCCTATTGTTGGTATTGTATTGAGGATTTGAGCATTGTACCCTGGCTGCGAGTTGGCATCTACTTCCCGGTTGTCGATGAGAGTCCCGCGCCGGTGAAGGGTTATTGCATCACATTGCATTCATATGCATTACATTGCATATCATATTGAGGGCAGGAGTATTCCGCCCCAGGAGCAGGAGGATTTCGCTCCATTGTATCATATTGAGGGCAGGAGTATTCCGCCCCAGGAGCAGGAGTATTCCGCTCCATTATATTATATCGGGTGCAGGAGTATTCCGCCCCAAGAGAGTGCAGGAGTATTCCGCCTCTGGTTTATATTATATCGGGTGCAGGAGTATTCCGCCCCAGGAGCAGGAGTATTCCGCTCCAGTTGGTTATCAGATTGGATTCCCCTCGAATGCAGGAGTATTCCGCTTCGAGATGGGACGACGGGCACATGTGACCCTTTGCATCATTTCATTTCATCTCATTTCATACCATTGTGTAGACTTGTGGTACATAACTACTGTTCTGCTTATATGTGCATTGCTTATTTGTCTATATATTTCTGGCTTGTATTCTGGGTTGCGGGGATCGAGTTGTGCGCCGCAATGGTATAAATATATGGACCGGGTTGCACGTCGCAGCGGTATAAATATATGGACCGGGTTGCACGTCGCAGCAGTATAATTTATGGACCGGGTTGCACGCCGCAACAGGATGAATATATGGATCGGGTTGCACGCCGCAACAGGATGAATATATAGATCAGGTTGCACGCCGCAACAGGATGTATTTCTGATTGTTGATGTGTTCGGGATACCTATATGTTCTGGCTGTATTACGTTCCTGGTTATTGAATAGTTTGCGATTCCATACGTGTTTCTAATTATTATCTGGCTCTGCCTTTTCATAATTTAAATAAGAGAAATATGGTTTATTTGTTTCTTTTCTCCCTGACTAGCTATCCTATTCTTTGAGGTGGCTAGTCTGCCCCACTTATTGAGTCCTTTTGACTCACCCTTGTTTGTTGTTTGTTTCTTGTCTATCTATTTCGTTTCGGCAGGTTCGCTCCAGGATTGAGTTCGCCGCGTTGTTCAGGAGCGAAGACGACTTCAGCTGTCAGGGTGAGCCAGATTTATTCCGGATGGCCACCAGTTTATTGTTCATTATTTCAGTTGCATTTTGCTCCCTTCAGGAGGTATCTGTCTTCTTCTGTATTCTCAGATGTCCAGTCTGGATAGCCCTAAACCTTGTATGTTGGGTAGTCAGCTGTAATTTCTTTTGTACAGCTTAGAGGTATCAGTATGTTTGTTTTTTTTTTCTAAGTTTTGTCCTCATTTATGAATTATTATAATTATTTTCCTAATTTATTTGGTAAGGGTTCGCCCGACAGGTCTGGGGGAGGATGTCGGGTGCCCGCACGGCCTAACCGAATTCCGGGTCGTGTCAGTTGGTATCAGAGCCATGTTTAGAGTCTATCCAGACTAAGACAGTGTCTAGTAGAGTCTCGCTGATGGGTATGTTGACGTCCGTACTTATCTACGAGGGGCTATGATGGCATTTAGGAAGTTTCACTTCCTTCTTTTCTGATCGTGCATCAGTCTATTATACAAAAATATTTTTGTTAATTCCTTCGTGGTAACCCTCGTGTGATAAATCAGCAAATGGTATGAGTTAAGGACGAAGCAGTCTAGCCTGGGGCTAGCACTGACGAAGCCCCGAGAGTTTTCATCGTGCTGACGGTCTAGTCACGGAGGTCCCAGCTGTACGAGCTCGCGATGGGTAAGGGAGCAGGGCCTTGTAGCTCCCTTGACTCTCTACGATGCTTTATGAGTATCTTGGCGATGCAGATACCGCTAGAACCTATTATTCGTTAGGCAGCATATCAGGTTGCCGCAAATGGAGACGTTCGATCTCAGGGAGCTCCTATTCCAGTTCTTAATGTTGCCGCAATAAAGTATGTTTCGGAGGCAGCATGTGTTGTGCCTCTAATTGTTCTGGCTGGTTAGTTAGCCGAGGTATCACTTCGGTCCGAGTGCCTAAAGAGGTTGCATTATTTTACGCGGTTGAACCTTCCGATATTCTTAAGCAATGCATCAGATAAACCTCGTGATTTTTTTTAAAAATAAAATAATGCCAGCGTATCCTTCAGGCTTTTGATTATATCAAGCGGTATGGTGTTGATTATTCTTCTTTCCAGTTTCAGGGGTCCAGCCTTGAATTGGTGGGCCTCTCTTTTATTAGCTAACGTGGTTCGATTTTTCTTCTAGGTTCGTGGAAAAAGTTCCTTTCGAGTAGCTAACAAGATGAAAAATGTTGTCAGTTCAAGTGGATTGGACAGGGTAGCCTGTCGGTTAGCCTGTTGGTGTTTCATAATATGAGATTGAATTCTATAGAATGGCCGATTATGCATTTGAACTAGTTCATGAGCCTTTCGAGAGATTCAAAGATTTATTGATGACCTTTCTTTTTCCTTGAGATCCCAGATGGCTCGAGAGATTGAGGTCGGGATTTCATTTGATATTGTTGTTGATATTGCTCGAAGGCTCGAGGCATACCGTAAGTTAGAGCGGGAGAGCAAGAAATCTCGTGGCCCTGGTGGGCAACCATGGTACCTCATTTGGAGGTAAGTGTTCTGATTATTTTTTTGAAGTCACCTTCCAGGTTAACTCAGCTTGTAGAGCGTGATTCTCAAAGTGTGCAAGTAGTTCATCAAGATTAGACCCAGTTTTTCTCTTTATAGCTATCGACAATCTTTCCAGCTACCATTTTCAGGGAAAAGGGTGTTATCACTGTCATGAGTCTGGTTATCCTTTGAGGAGTTTTTCCTTACTCCAGCAAGTAGACAATCGTCCTTCTTCTTTCCCTCAGGCACCTGCACAGTCGCAGGAATTTCATGTAAATTTTAATTAATCAGAGAAATGCCACCATCCAGTAGAGGTCGAGAGCGCAGTGGTAGTGGTTCTTCTAGAAGTAATTATCAGTGTAGCGGCTTAGTTCAGCCGCAAAGGCAGTTTTATGAACTGCCAGTCTGGCAGGATGCTGAGGCATCCGATGTAGTAGGCCCGTGTGTTTCTTCTTCCCTTATCTGTAAGTAAGATTTATCTTTCCGATCGATCTGGAAATGGTGTGTCTTATCATGTTTCGACGGTTTCCTTAGATATTGTCGTAATTAAGAATTGGTTGCGGTAGAGGGGTGAGTTTCTGATACGATTTATTCCTGGCATTTATGAGACCCTACTAGTTTATCTAATCTAAATATGAGAGATTTGACAGTGAGTGTCGCTATTGTTTGCTTGGCATCCTGTTGTGCCACCTTCTGTTATAATGTCAAGTCAGTCTACCTCTCTTTGGAACTCAGTGCTGGTAGGATGATGGGATTCTTATTTATCACCATCAGGAAGTGTCATTGTTTCTTCTGGTGTAAAGTGATCAATAAGTAATACTCGATCTATGTGTCTCCTCTTGGTTCAAGATGCTAGTAGAGTCATGTTATTCCATGAGCTTCTCTCAGTTGTAAAAGAGTTTACTGATAAATTGTCAGAATTTCGTTCTTATTGGAAGGTTAAAATTGGTATGGATGTTTTTCCATAAAGCTTATTTAATGTCTATCTCTTCAATTGCGATTTTTTTGGCTCGCTTGACGCGAAAGTAGTCTAGCTTTGGTAGCCAAGCAAATAAGAAGATGAACTTCCTGAAGCTCTAATTATTTCTATCCTCGATCCACTTCCATTTCTTCTTCGTCCGGCACTAGTGAGCTTGGGCGTTTGGTAGCCGCTTGTGACGTTCCCTGTGTTGAGCCAGAGTACGTGTTATTGTGGCCGGGTAAGCATATTATTATTTTGGAAGCATATTATTGTTTTGGTCCAGTTGTCTCATCTTGTTATCCGTTTAACATGTTTATGTTATCAGTTTATCCGGGTATCCATTCCCATGTATAGTATAGTGCTGGTTCTGTTTTTGCGGATCGTCCAGTTTCAGGGGAAACTCTGCCGAAATTTTTATATAGAAGTACCATCCATCGGGCGGTGGTGTTTACGGCAAAGGTATGGAGTTGTGAACTTGAGAGTTGCAGCTGTTTGGCAACTCGAAAGGGTAGTTGGTAGCTTCGGTCTGCTTACGTTCAGCTTTTAGCCAAATCTTCTTTAGTCCAGCAGACTGTGCGAGGATGGTTATTCCTATACAAATGGCTACATGAGTTTGTGCTTTAAGTGGAGGAGTCTTCCTCCAAATACTGAATGGTAATATTAAATCTCTGAGGTGTTGATATCACTTTTCTCACGACCCAAAGTAAGGCTACGGTAGAAATCTACAATGAGTGTCGATCATTGCTAAACCCACTAATAATCTATTAATGATAGGGATAAGCTGGCAACCTGATCATATATACGTATCTATCTGCTGAAAATATAAAGTCTGAAAAGATGACATGACTTTAACCTGCTGGCAATTAGAACACTGAGCCACAAATCCTGCTATGTCACACTTCATTCTATCCCACCAATAATCTGCTTAAGATCATGGTACGTCTTAGTCGAACCTGGATAAATACTGTATTTGGAATAATGTGTCTCCATCATAATCTATCCACATAAATCTGCAACATCAGAAACTCAAAGTCTATCGTTATACATGAGAACACTGTCAGTAATAACCATGTATGGTGACTCCGGTTTTCTTCTGGCTATCTGTCTGTATTCAACTAGAAGTGGATCCTCATACTGATGCTGTTTTACTTCATGGAAATTTAGAGTTAAAGGTTTAGTGCGGCTTGTCGACAATCCATCATATATCTTTTTCACACCTCCACTCTTTGAGAAGTTACTATAGCGTTATTAATGCACATGTAATCAACTATGTTGCGGGTATTCTGCCTCAACTGAAGGTCCAACTACATGTCTCTTTTATATTTACTTTTTCAAGTCATAATAATTCCAATTCAAAGACAATACCCTGAGATAGATGTTCAGTCTGAAGATCATTCTTGGTCTACATCATACTATCCAGTAGTAGTTGTGTGATCCTTATTCTTATACGATAGACCCTGTTCAGATGAACCTTCGACATACATTGGGATATGAGTAACTACATTCCCACAAGGAGCTTGCGGAACAACACTAACATCAGCTGAGATGTTGCATAGTGCGTTCGTAAAAATATGATAAAACTTGCATCAGATCTTCTATAGTGAGTAGTGACAAGGTACTTCAAAAGTTTCCCCTATTGCATCAAGCGTGAGCTAATTCTTAGTTCCATCGACCTGTTCTAAATCGAAAGGTATATCGAAGAGGTGATTATCGGCTGAATCATGTTAACCCATTCAAAGTTCCGTGTATCTTTGCTTTGAAAATGTAGAACTCTCCTCTCGTGATCGAGGAAGGATCATCTTAGTCAGAATAATCCGGGCAATGGTGTTATCATATTATCCAGATATATTTTATTTTAAAAGTTCAATATGCGTGTTATAAGTCTGATCCTGTACTCAAGAGATAAGGTCTGTGGAATAGCTTACGAAGGTCGTGCAAGTTCTTTTGTTATCTGTGCGAATTTTTCTTTAGATTTAGGCTCGTTCGAGGACGAACGAGAGTTTAAGTGGAGGAGAATGAAACGACCTCGGTCAGTCGTTTCAGAAGTCAGGACTCTGATTGGCGTGCCGATAATTTTAAAATATTCATAATGTCCATTAGGACATGTCTGTAAAATTTGAGCTAAATTAGACCTCGTTTGGTAGGCATCGGAAGAAGGTTTCAGTTTTTATTGGCAATTAATATTAAAAGGAGATTTTCGAGCTCGGTTTTTGCCGAATGAGCTCCGATTCGAAATCCGAAAGCGTCGTTGGGTTCGTATGATTATTTATGACTTTTGTGAACTTCGAAAGTGAATTTCGATGTTGTTCGGCTAGTTTCCGCTAAAATGCCGAAAGTTAAATAATTTGACTTCTTTTCATTTAAATTCGCATCTTGAGTTTCGGGAGTCCAATTTGAGATCCGCCTTCGCGAGTATGTTACATATATTTTGTACAACTTGTATGCAAAAGTTGGAATTATTTCGAATATCGTAGGGTACTATTTAATTTTCGTTAAGAAAAGAAAATATAATAAAAGAAAACAAAAAAAAAAGGAGAAAAAGGACAAAATAGACTAAAGATCAAAGAATGGCGGTGGGGTGGCATACATATATGCTACTTAGCATATCAAGTACGAAAGCAGTAACAAACAATTCAGAAACAGAGGAAAGGAAATAACGCAGTGGAAAAAAATGCCAGAAAATGAGAAAAGGGGCCGGAGAAAAATAGTATTTTCATCCCAGAACATTAAGGTAATGATCTTAATGCATTATTTGAGTTTATTACGTGTGTCTGAATATGTTTTAACGGTAAAACTTGGAATATTATACATCGTTTTAATAAGTTCAATTAATAGTTTAAAGGGTCAAATGGACCCTGATAATGAAATTGATTATATATTCGTACTCAAGGAGTTATGGGCAACATATAAATGTAATTTATTTGGGGTTTGGTTATGTGGCCTTAAACCCTGTACATAGGCCTGGCCTGCGTATTGCGTATGCGAATAGGGTATCAGGTTCCTACCTGGATTACCCTGAGATGTGAGGAATGAAGCCTTTAGCCTAATTTGATATATTTTTCTGCTTATTGACTACAGTGGGATCGTTTGGCAATGAATTCAAAAATAACGCGGTTGTTGGTCGCAATGCTAACTTTTGAGAGAGGTAAGTGTTTATATCCATTTCTTTGGAGGCACCTGGCCTCGTGGATTTTCTACCACGTATTCCTTACGTGTGTAGCTGCCGATAGGCGTACTCATTACGCCTTAGCTTTGGATTTATATTATATATTATATGTTATGTCCTATTGTTGGTATTGTATTGAGGATTTGAGCATTGTACCCTGGCTGCGAGTTGGCATCTACTTCCCGGTTGTCGATGAGAGTCCCGCGCCGGTGAAGGGTTATTGCATCACATTGCATTCATATGCATTACATTGCATATCATATTGAGGGCAGGAGTATTCCGCCCCAGGAGCAGGAGGATTCCGCTCCATTGTATCATATTGAGGGCAGGAGTATTCCGCCCCAGGAGCAGGAGTATTCCGCTCCATTATATTATATCGGGTGCAGGAGTATTCCGCCCCAAGAGAGTGCAGGAGTATTCCGCCTCCGGTTTATATTATATCGGGTGCAGGAGTATTCCGCCCCAGGAGCAGGAGTATTCCGCTCCAGTTGGTTATCAGATTGGATTCCCCTCGAATGCAGGAGTATTCCGCTTCGAGATGGGACGACGGGCACATGTGACCCTTTGCATCATTTCATTTCATCTCATTTCATACCATTGTGTAGACTTGTGGTACATAACTACTGTTCTGCTTATATGTGCATTGCTTATTTGTCTATATATTTCTGGCTTGTATTCTGGGTTGCGGGGATCGAGTTGTGCGCCGCAACGGTATAAATATATGGACCGGGTTGCACGTCGCAGCGGTATAAATATATGGACCGGGTTGCACGTCGCAGCAGTATAATTTATGGACCGGGTTGCACGCCGCAACAGGATGATATATGGATCGGGTTGCACGCCGCAACAGGATGAATATATAGATCAGGTTGCACGCCGCAACAGGATGTATTTCTGATTGTTGATGTGTTCGGGATACCTATATGTTCTGGCTGTATTACGTTCCTGGTTATTGAATAGTTTGCGATTCCATACGTGTTTCTAATTATTATCTGGCTCTGCCTTTTCATAATTTAATAAGAGAAATATGGTTTATTTGTTTCTTTTCTCCCTGACTAGCTATCCTATTCTTTGAGGTGGCTAGTCTGCCCCACTTATTGAGTCCTTTTGACTCACCCTTGTTTGTTGTTTGTTTCTTGTCTATCTATTTCGTTTCGGCAGGTTCGCTCCAGGATTGAGTTCGCCGCGTTGTTCAGGAGCGAAGACGACTTCAGCTGTCAGGGTGAGCCAGATTTATTCCGGATGGCCACCAGTTTATTGTTCATTATTTCAGTTGCATTTTGCTCCCTTCAGGAGGTATCTGTCTTCTTCTGTATTCTCAGATGTCCAGTCTGGATAGCCCTAAACCTTGTATGTTGGGTAGTCAGCTGTAATTTCTTTTGTTCAGCTTAGAGGTATCAGTATGTTTGTTTTTTTTTTCTAAGTTTTGTCCTCATTTATGAATTATTATAATTATTTTCCTAATTTATTTGGTAAGGGTTCGCCCGACGGGTCTGGGGGAGGATGTCGGGTGCCCGCACGGCCTAACCGAATTCCGGGTCGTGTCATCTAATGTCTCGATGAAATGTCCCACAAACTCTCCTCACTCATGGGAGGCTTAACTTTGGCAGCCTCACTCCTCCAACGTACCGCGTATTCCCTAAAGGTCTCGGTCGACTTCTTCCTAAACCTTGCAATAGCCAACCGATCTAATGGTATTTCAACATGGAAACCAAAACGCTCCATGAAGTCGTGAGCATACTCCTCCAGTTAATCCATTTTGAGGGATCCTGCTCGAGTACTAGTCTAAAGCTTCGCCTTCAAGACTATGAATGAATAATTTCATACGGAGCTCTTCATTCTTCCCCACTCCCAAGGTTTCACAGTACCTTCTCAAAGGGCTCGGGGGTTTCCTTTGCCATCAAACTTAACAAACTTTGGTACTT
>JBBBVM010000984.1:0-28090 GCA_037355625.1 Petunia x hybrida
CAGTAACCTCTTAATAATCAAGACAACACAGTACCCTCTAGTTCTTTTTAGTTTTTCAATTTGGAGTATTCACGAGGCAAAACCGCCTTCCAAATAGTGAAATTCATGATGATACAGCAAAAACCAACACTTATAAGCTGTATATATCTCGAAAATTAATGAATCTTGCAGCATTAATTTCATCAAAATAGTTGTAAATTTTTTAGTTTTGACGAAGAATATAGAGGTTGATTTAATTCAGTCAGCAGTAATTTGGAAATACACGAACTCCTGAGAATGCACCGAGATTGCAGCTTAAAGGATCCGTCACCGTAACGCACATTAATCAGAGCAGTCAATATTTAACGGCTCCATGATATTTTGTCAATCCTAGGTACTACTCCTTTATCTTCCTTCTTAAATTCAATCATAAAAATAGAGACACGATTTGAACTTATTATGCGATTTGGGATACTGGAGTAACTGGTCATTTGGAATATTGGTATCGAAATTTAATATATCTGTGCATCTTTAGTATTTTTTTAAGAAAGATTATCTGAACCAATTGTCCTAATTAATTTCAGTTGAACCCGTAGTTTATATTATACCACGCGTTGCTTGTAAATTTTGACATAATCCGAACAAGATATGTTTCAGGTGAACTCGCAGGAATTGAGAATTTTGTCCAAGTCAAGGTCATAGAAAAGGTGGCACATGTATAGTTTTGCGAGATCAAAACTGGAATGCAGTGATAATTCCTTGTGGAATATTGATCTCAGGAAAACGAACAATTTTTTCTTGGATTAAAGATTTCACATGTGTTTGCATTGCATACCACGTGAATTAGAATGTTAATGTTACAAAATACCATTACTAGATTCATCATTCTTAGAAATTGTGTGTACAGTTCAGAGGTGAAATTTATTAGAACAGTAATAGATGTTTTGTTTCCTTCCATAACGTAGGAGTATATGTTATTCTTCGAAAGATCAGAGCCTAACAGAGAGGGTTTCTCCTCCTTCCTGCATACAAGTATATACTTTCTCAATTCTCAAGTAACTCCTGCATATATATTATTTTATCAAATACGCCTCAATCGTTAATTATTTAAGTTGGCTACATATCAACCTTCGTATCATTTCTGTTATATTCAAGTTAGTAATGAGTATATGCCATAATATATAGTGTATAAATATATGCATCCAAGATATAAAGGATTAACCATAGTTAGATTTCTTCTTTGGTTGCCGATAACTTAACTCTCTTCGTTTATCCAGAGTAAATCACAAACTATCAAAATCGTACATGATATTGCCGTTTCTTTTATGTTATTTTATTTATTTCTATTATTATTTGTTCTGAAGAAGTCATCTACTCCCTCCGTTCAAATTTATGTGGCAGATTTCTATTAGTCTGTTCCAAAAAGAATGACAACTATTCTAAATTTGGTAAAATTTAACTTCAAAATTACAGTTTTGCCATTACTGAATGATTTAAAAGCCACACAAACTTTTTTGCTTATTTTACACCACAAGTTTCAAAAGTCTTCTTTTATTTCTTAAACTTTGTGCCGAGTCAAACTATGACACATAAATGGAACGGAGGGAGTAAACATAGTAGGAGTAAGTGTAATAGAAGGTGACCCTTGCGATGATTTAAAGGGCCATTAACATATAGTCGTGTACAAATGACGGTGGCAAATTAAAGTAAACCGTAGTATTGCTGTAAGCTTTCATTTTCTCCTTTACCCTTTTTCTCTTTACACTGAATGAGAAATGAGTAATCAACTTTGGCAATGAGATTATCTCAGTGAGATGTATTCCGTCTCCAAGAGTGGAAATAACGCCAGCTAACAACTCCACGGCAGCTATTTGTGATTAGCCACTATTGTACGATGTATTTAAGTAAGAAAAAATTTAAGCTGGATAGGAGCTTCAGCCACGGTGAAGTTCAGTTTTATAATTCAAAATTCAAGAATATGCCGTTGTGTTATGTTTTCTCAATTAGCTCAAACCTTGGGACGGTATGTCCGGAAATCAGGTTTTTAATTCAAACTAACTTCAGGACACTATATATTAAGTTTATTTTGTTCAAACTACAGGACTGTGACCTGAAGTTACATTATTCAGTTAAAAGTTCAGAAGATTGTGTCCTTAAGATCAGTAACGCGACTGGGACAACAGCCTCACCCAGATTGTAAATTTGTGATTAAACTTGAAATATTTTGAAAATAATGACAAGAGTCATAATTTTAATACAGCGCAAGGGGTTATTGAGGCACTTCGATCGACGACCCTCTAGAGGGTCCAAGAATTGTTATTTTGGACCCTTCTAGTTGGCGAATTTGCGAAAATATGACACAGAAGCAATGGTTTGCCTTTTTTTCCTGTGCTAACAGATGTTTTTCAAAGAACCCCCCGTTAAGAGTTAATGAAAAATATCCGGATGGAAAAACTGGCAAGGGTGTAGGTCGAGGGACAAAAAAGACTTGCATGTATATGTTCTCTTCTCTGCTTTTGTCAATACTTATAGCCCTTCAAGCGTTGGCAAAAGGCAATACTTGCCGCACTTGGTTGCAAGTCTTGGCAAAATATCAAGACTTGCCTTTGATCTCTCTCTATTGCCAACACTTGCCCTTAAAGTGTTGGCAAAAGACAACACTTGCCGCACTTGGTCGTAAGTCTTGGCAATTGCCAAAACTTGACCCTTCCAGTCTTCCCTACATTCTCGCCATATAATTTGAAGTATTGACAAAACAGTACTTGCCTTTGAAGTTTTGGCAATTGTCAATACTTACAAGTTTTTGGGCTTGAAGTCTTGGCTCCGGGTGAAAAAGGGTATTTTGCTAAAACATTTCTTAGCGCGGGTATTTTTACAAAACCACTCCTTATGGAGGGCACGCGGTGAAATTTTTTGTTATAGTTTTAGAGTGAAAAGTTGAATAATAGCCATTTTGTAAGTTGCTCAAAGAAAAATAATCATTACTTAAAAAATATTAGAAAAATAGCCACTACTAAACAAAACACGGAAAACCTCAAAAAATTTTGAATTAATTCTAAGAAATTTTGCTTGAGCTTAGTTCAATGTTCTAGAAAATTTTCCAAGTACTTCATATTTTGTGGTCCCTAAAAAATTCTGGGACTTTGTTCGAGGATAAAACCTGTGATTTTCCGTGATAGCTATTTTTTTTTTAAAAAAAAAATAAGTGGCGGTTGTTTCTCTTTTAGCAACTTGTAAAGTGTCTACGTGATTTAATTTTTGAGAAAAATTACCTCATAAGCACATGAGAAGTACTTATTTACTTTTTCTAGCACCATTTTTTACCCCCTTTCTTTCTCTAACCATTAGGTAATTTATAAATTAATTCACCTATTTATAAATTAATAAACATTATATTTTTATTCATTAATTTAAGGGATTAGTTAATGCTGATCTCATATTTGTTAACACTATTTTAGGGATTAAGACATGAGTTATTATATGAGTCTATTATTACTTTTAAGAAAAAGTCTTTATTGTTCTTTCCTACGGCTACTTTTTCTTCTTTTTTTATTAGCATATTTCACTTATTTTTTTTATATATATAATATATTTATGTATTCAAATATTTTAAAATATTGAATACATAAATATATATAATATAAAAAATAAGTGAAATATGCTAATAGATTTATACATGATTCATATTTAGCTAATAAGTAATACATTAGCTATATTTAGTTAATATTTTTCTACATACAAGTTTATTTATATTTGATATTATGTTAATATATTCTTTATAATAAGTGATATAGTAACTACTATATTAGTTAATATTTTTTCTTTCTCACATACAAAAGTTATATATAGTTGATATTGACTTTGGAGACAGATTCATATCCAATTCATATTTAATTAATATATATTTTTAACTGATATATGGTGTTCTTGTTAGAGATTTTCTGACTAGGATACTATGAAAGAATACCCTCCTTGACATAATAGCGCCTAAATTTGGAACTAATATTGTTGCCTTGAATCCTAAAATCCGTTAATATTTACCTTAAAAAACGCATGGTTTAAATTAAAGTGGGAGGTATCCTTAAATATAGGAACGAAATCTCCTTGATTTTTTACCTATTAATATTTTTTTCCCATTATAAATAATTAGTGTTATGGCTAGATTAAATTAGTGTTAGTGATAATCAAATAAGTGTATATGATCTGCTATTTATGTAATCAATCCTTAATTTTTACAGTTTTGGGACGGACTTGGAAGTAAAAATGTCGCGGGAGAGCTTGTTTGGCACGCGCTAATTGATCCCTAGCCTCCGCGCACAAATTCGCTGAGAAATAGCCACCGCATGTATTTTTTAAGTTGTTGTGTAACGACGACGTTTTACACTATTTTTAATATTACTCTTTTACCCTTCGATTATTTTGGACTTATTCGAGGGTTTTTTTCTCTCTTCTCATTACTGTGACTTTTCAATTTTTTCAGAATATTCATTCCCTTCCATTAATAAACTCGGAACCGCTATTATTTTGAGAGATTCAAGCCCTGTGTTTGCTTGAATATTGAAACACTTTTTTTGTATTGTTGCGTCATTTTTAAGGTAACTGTGTTTACTTCATCGTTATTTTTTTATCTTTTTTACAGGTCATTCTTTTATTAGGTTATGTTTTTTGCATAAAGTGTTTGGATTTCATTAAAGTAAATATAAGCTTTGATTCCATTAAAAATGGTGGGTCTTCTTTTAAGTGCAACCCTTTTGTGAAGCCTTGTGCCCCAGTACTATATACTGGGACTCCTGCTGGGATAGCCTATTGTCCCAGCACAAAAATCTAGGAGTCGGTCTGGGGGCATAAGCTTTTGTGCCCCATGATAAAATAATTGGAGTCTGTATAAACAAATACTTGTGTCCCAGTACAAAATCATGTGACTTTGTATAAAAAAACATTATAGCATACGTTTTGTCCCAGTACAAATACTTTGATTTTACATACTAAGCACTTATACCCCAGTACCAACTGGGATAGTATTTTAGGTGCAAATATATAAGTGTTAATTTTTGTGGTTTTTATCTTAACACATGTGCTGATCTTACAGGTATGGAGATTTTGCCAATCGACGAGGGTGTGGAGGATTTGTCAAATAAGGAGGGTATGGATAATTTGCAAAATGACGAGGGTATCTTGGTTCTATTTGTGCAATGGAGAAATCGTGATTGCCAGTGGAAAGGTGACATAGAGTATCGTGGATTACTTGAAGGGTTATTATCAGCCGATCACCTAGACAAACTGAAGCAAGGGCCTTTCAGAGAGTTTATGCTTTTGGAAGATGCTAAATATTCTGGGAGGCTAGTAAATTGTTTTCTGCAATCTCAAATACCTTTTTTTAGACAACACTAAGATTAGTTTTAAAGATTTTGGTGATACAGCAGATTTTACAGCTTTCGAATTTCATGCAGTTAGTGGTCTTAATATTTCCAGTAGTGTAGATACAAAAATTTTGAAACTTATAAAGAATAGATTAAAGGAGCAGTATTTTAGGAATCCCGGAGAGGATTATAATAAAAAGGACAGCAAGCGGAGTTTAAAGTTACAGGACTCGCTTGATTTGATTGAGCATCAATCCAATTATGTGAGGGTGACTCCAAAGAGCAAAGGTAAAGGTAAGGTTAAGGTTAAGGTGAAGATGATGATTGTAACAATGACAATCGAACTGTAGTGTTAGCTGGACAATTGCAAATTCTATCGGATGAAGATGATGCTGTTGGAGAGAATTCAAAGGAAAAGCGTAAGTGTAAGGGGCAAGAGTAAATGTGAAGGTGATGATGGTAACAATGTAATCCGAAAAGAGTGTCAGCTGCACGATTGGATATTCAATTGGATCAAAATGATGCCGTCAAATTAGCTTAGATTTATTTGCTTACCTCTGTTTTATTGGGTCGCCCAGTATCTAGAGTAGTGGAGGATCGACATATGATTATTATTGACGATGAACAGTTGAATAACTCTTATTAGTGGGGTATTGAGATATATCATCCCTTAATCTCCCATATGCAGACAGTCATAAAGCCAAATTCTGTTACGAATAGTTATATATTTCTTGGTATGCCCTTCCTATTATGTTGCTGGGTGGCAGAGGTGTTTCTTGTCTTCAAGTAGTATTATACTGTTCGTCCTAAGATTAAACCTCTGATGTTCCGTTACACATGTACTACTACCTCGTACTACATTACATTGTGTGATGAGTACTTTCATAGTGAAAAGGTGAGTTTACTAGTAGTTGCATTTTTTTCCTTTTTTTTCTACCTTTTTGTTGGTGTTTTTTTTTTAAATGTATTTTCTATAATAGTTTTGCGAGGAAGAGACAGTGAGACCAATAATTCATAAATCTAAACGTGCTTCAACTTCAAAGTCAACCTGAAAGTCACCTTAAAAACCAAGTTTAACAACAAGATCTATCGATGTGAATGAAGTTGTAAAGGTGAGATTCTTTGTTGGATTTTTCTTTGATTTCTTTTTCTTATGTGGTTTTACCTTTTTGTAATTTTTATCAGAGGTTGACAACTAATCTTAAAGCACATTTACCTGATGAAAGGAAGATTCAACTTACGATCAATGCCTCAGAACAAAGTGTCAAGCGTGATCTTCTTGATTCGAAGAAGAGGATTATGGATCATTTTAATGCAAAATTTGATGCATTACTGCTTCTTGTTGCAAAATCAAGGACAAGTGATGTAGGTGAAGACTGTGGTGTTTCTGCGAGTAAATTAGACAGCAGAAGTAGAATTGAGAGAATTCGTTTTGTTGTTGATTTTTATTATTCAGAGGGTCGGGATAGTTTTTTAAAACAACCTCATATCCAATTTAAACATTAGATTTTTTTTATCATCGGTGGGAGGTTGATGGTGGTGGAGAAAGTGGTCCAGGTATTCTAGGTGATTTACAAGAGAAAACCGATCAAACTATTGTGGATAATTTACAGAAAAATAAAGTTGATGTTTGTCACACCAATGATCAAAGAAAAGGTACTAATGGTTTACAAAAGGCGCCATTAAATCCAGTCCATCAACAAGAAAGTCATGATAACTAAATAGAGTAGTATGTATAGTAGTTAATCACACGGAAAAACTAAAAGTCGAATATTTATTTTATGTAATGATTTTTTTGTGTGGTTATTTTTTTTATGTAGATGCAGATAAATAGAATTCTTCAGTTGATTTATCGTATAAATGTCAATCTGGAGATAATGATAGAGCTTTGATTCCAACAGAAGTTCAGCTTCTCGATAAATTTTGAAAGATAAATGGGGAAGTTTTGCAAAGCAATCAGAAGAAGCTTGCAAAATCAACATTGGGGCAATTTTGGAAGCTAACTGGGGCAGAATTTTGCAAGAGCAGCATTGGATGCCAGAAGATGAGTTGTCAAGAGTTTTGAAATCTGTTAAGCAAATAGTGCAAAGTTATAAGATGAGGACGTTCAGTTTGTTTTGAAATATGTAACGAGTTTAAGTCAAAGCAGATATTTTAAAAATGCATTCTAGTATTCATGAAATATTTGCATGCTTGCTTTACTTACAATATTTTATCAAACTACTTTACTTTGCCTCTATTCTCAAAAAATTTAAGCTATTGAGTTCATGTGCCAAGTTTCTGGGTATGGTTCGCAAATCCAAGTTTATAGAAGAATGAGGAAGCAGCGGTAACAAGATCAAGATCGAGTCAGCATAAATCAAACTCTCCTCCCCAAAACTAATAAATTATCTTTGAGAGCAGGAACAAGAAGAGGCGCAGTGGAAAGATCATTCACACTATAAATGAATAATTTTGGTCAATTGGAAATGCATCCAAACTTTGCTTGATTGTGTTGCATTACCTCTTCATGACTTAAAGCATTATGTTTTTTCATGATTTTTGTCGAACATGCGACATTTCTATATATCTTTATGATTTCCATTTGAAATTGGCATTTTGTTGAAGTTTGCCTTATATTTCCAGTTATGTTGAAGTCTTGCACTACTTTACTTTGCAGAATGACAATTTGTCCCGAGGCCCTCCTTGCTTCGTACCAGACCGTCTCGCCAATTGATTGTTCAAATTGCACTGGCATTGGATCTGCAATATCTTAGTGCCTTGCAACCCGCATCACATTATTTATTGCCGAAAAGGAGGCAACTTTGACTTAATATTTGCCAAATGGCTTTATATGTGTCAAATCGATGACTTTGCCTTACTTTATTTTTACAGAATGATGATCAGCCTCGAGGTCCTCCTTGTTTCGTGCCGGACTTCCTTGCTCGTTGATTTATCAAGTTATTCTTTTATGATGATTTGCCCCGAAACCCTCATTGCTTCCTGCCGGACTGCTTCGCCAGCTGAATTGTCAAAATTAAATCACATTGCTTTTATGATTTCCCACCAAGATTACATTGCAACCTGTTTTAAAATTATTTTTGTAATTGTCATCAATACCCGAAGTCCTCCTTGCTCCGTACCGGACTGCTTCGCTGATTGAATGATTTTAGTTTTGAAGTTTGCCAATGGTCCTCAGAGTCCTCTTTGCTTGTGCTGGACTGGTTTGCTGATTTATTGGTTTTAATTTAGAAGTCAACTAACAGCCCTGAGTCCTCCAGCCTCACAAGCTGGACCGCTTCGTCAGTTGATTGGAAGACAGCTTGATATTGCCACCAACATCTGCAAGTTTGTTATTGTTATTTATTTCTTACTTTATTTATCAAACTTTATTTGGAGTTACTCGCTTACCGCTTATCGAGATTTTGTAGAAATTTTTAGTTGATTTACAGCAGCATTTGGAGCATAACGTGGAACTTTTCTTAGCAGTGAAATGGGACAACTGTAGATATGAGCTAGACTCGTCAACAAAAGATCCAAAGATCCACACTCGAATAAGTAGTCAACCTAGAGGTTAGCCTTGGGTCAATCCATGTGTCAGTTTTTGTGTCAGCCTATTTTATGTCACCCAAATATCCACCAGCGTAGCCAAGTCTAAGGTTCGAGATTGAAGACAAGATGACTCATTTATGGAGATGCAGTGTAAGCTATGTCCTGTAAATTCCTCTTTATTGGTGTATTGTCGACCACGTTTTCATAACTAGGATGATTACAAGCCTCTTTTCCCGCACTTGAATAGTCATTGTTGCATCGTCTTCGCTTTTCGAATCGCGTCGAATTACATGGCCTGATTTTTGTTCAACCCAAGATATGTAGGCAACTTAGAAAACAGATTTCGGCCATATCCATAAGCTTCAGATTTTAGCCCTTTCAATCAAAGTCTTTTGCTTTATCGTGACAAAATTCAATTTTACGTCAACTTTTTTTACCCTGAAAACTCTTTCATCATATTTTCGGGTAAAGATGGGCAGCTGTTGACACCCAATTTTAGCCTGATATTTTCTTGACTAACTTATCGATGCTTCTTTTTTATTTAAATCTCAAAATATTGCATGTTATGTTAATCTAAAGCCAAAGGTGTTATTTTCCACGATCTGACTTTATATATATATATATATATATATATATATATATATATATATATTCTAAGCCACGATCTGACTTTATATATATATTCTACAATTTTGGCTACTTTTATAATTTTGAAAAAATACACATTTGCATCGCTGCATTTTAATTATTTTAGTCTAAATTACGCAGTTTACTGTTTTGTTACTTTGCAAATCTTCAATACTTCTATGTTTCAATTTATCACTCATTACATTTTCTTAAGATTCCTACTTTTAGGGAATCAGCTTTGCAGTTTTACAAAATATCCTAATATTTCGGGTATTTATTTAATTGGAAAGCTTTTAAATTAGTTGTGAAAATTAATTAGAACAACTGACGACTTTCGAAAGTGGGTTAGTTTATCATGTAGAGCACTTAGAATTTTGCAATTTGTAAGATGTAATCGTAAAAATTTAGTCACGTAACCTGTTTTGACCGCGCTAAATGAATACTAGCCAGCGATGCAAAACTGTTTGAAGACTAGCCACTTTCGGACAAGTCCCAGTATAAATACTGGGAAGCTTTAGTGAACTAACCCCAATATAAAATACTGGGCTTTGAACAATTTTGTTCAAGCCCATTTTTTTGTTATGGAACTTTGTATAAAGCTTCAGTCCCATAACAAAATACTGGGCTTTGAACAAATGAACAAAACTTGTTCAAAGCCCCAACATTTTGTTATGGGACTGAAGCTTTATATATAAAGTTACATAACAAAATAATGGGATTTATCCCTTTGATGGGACCTTTTTTATGGGAATAAATCTCATTATTTTGTTATGGGATAAAGTCTCATAACAAAATAATGGGACCTTGAATTAGTTCAAGGTCCCTTCAAGGACCCATTATTTTGTTATGGGATTATTTTATTATGGGACTTCTTCAGTCCCATAACAAAATACTTGGGCTTTGAACAAGTTTTGTTCAAATCCCCAGTATTTTATTATGAGACTAGTCTGGGGTGTTTTTCCAACGCTAATGGAGCTTAAGTGTGCGCGTGAATTTTTGGCTATTCTTCAATGAATTTTGAAATGATGGATAGTCCCCAATGAGCGCGTCCAAAAATGGCTACTGATCAAAATTACCCGATGTAATCATAGTTAATAGTCATTATAGAGTTGACTATTAATTGATTAACCATGTTACAAGTGGCTATTTGCTTAATCCTCTAACAATTTCGCGTTTCCACACTTCCAGTAAAACTCCGTCACCATCTCTCTCCTTCTTCCTTCTCTCTTTTGTCTTTCCCCACTTTTAAACCCTAGCAGCCACCCTATGCTCTCTTTGTCTCATAGTATTTATGCACAGCACGCTCAAATCTTCCAAGTTCAGATTTTCTTCGGATCCCATGTCAGAAAATATTTTGAAATTCTGTGTCAATAGTCAATAATTTCAGAGTATTTCACCAATTTCCTATTGTTCTTGTAAGAACTTTAGCCGCTCCTTTCATGTTATCTATAATCCTTTGGTATTCTTTTCCTTTTCTGTTTCCTAATTTTGAACGGCTATAAGGATTTCAATTTTCTTGGGACTAAATATCCCTATGAATAGCAAGCGTTGTAGCACGCCAAAGGGACCAACTTACACAGCTAAAATTAATTACACTAGCCATTTTAGCGACTCATTTTCTTGCTTCTTAATAGCGTTTTCTCTCAGAACAGTAGTCTTTGATTCTCCTTTTAGTCTCTTTCACGACCTCGGTCTTGAGCCGAGTTTGAAAG
This sequence comes from Petunia x hybrida, assembly GCA_037355625.1. Taxonomy (NCBI): domain Eukaryota; kingdom Viridiplantae; phylum Streptophyta; class Magnoliopsida; order Solanales; family Solanaceae; genus Petunia; species Petunia x hybrida. The sequence continues at coordinate 11,210 of JBBBVM010000984.1, forward strand.
TGTTTGCGTCAAGGTGTGGATCGAAGATTGAAAGTCCTTGTTCACTACCACGGAAGAGGTAAAAATTTGGAACTTTGATGTTACCTCCATTATCTTATTAGTTCGCTGTTTTTTTTTTTAGTTTGAGCTATGAATTGATTCGTATGTCTAGAAATTATAACTTAGTACTCCCTCCGTTTCAAAAGGGATGAACCTATTTCCTTTTTAGTCTGTTTAAAAAAGAATGACCTCTTTCTAAATTTGGAAAGAAATATTCACTTTTACTCATCCCTAGATGATTTGTAGCCACACATATATCTATAACTTATTTTAGACCACAAGTTTCAAAAGTCTTCTCTCTTTATTAAACTCCGTGTAAAGTCAAATGGGTTCATCTAAAGTGGAACAGAGGGAGTATGTGTTACGTTCTTCTATGTTAAGTTGTCTAGAATTTTTAAAATACGATAAAGAATGGTCTGTGCAATGCTCGTACAAAGTGCTCCTTTTTTACCATGGCTTCGGGCGCCATATTTCACTTCCTTCTACTTGCGGAACTTAGCAAAATTTATTAGAAATCATGATTAGTCATTTGCCTCTTAAAGTTTGATGCACGTTAGTTGTAGGTTTAGTTCGAATAGTTATGTGTTCCAAGTGTTGCTGAAGTCCGACTCAAGTGATAACCTTTGTTCTACAAATAGAATTTTTTTTCAATCCAAATGGTTGTTTGTCTTTAAACGTGCTTTTCTGGAAACCGTCCCTTAGAGCCTACTTTGAACTTTAAAACTCAAGGCCATAAGCATTTGTGTTGAGCATTGGTTTTGAAGAATGACAAACGAGAAGGACTCAGTGGTTTTGGAGAAGAACCTAGTCCTTGAATAGAAGGGCACGACTGGTCGAAAAGATCTGAGGGTTGCAAATCCCTGCAGAACTAGGAGTAGTGGCGCGTGAATGAATATGCATCTTAGTCAGACTAAAAGAGGCCGTGCCCAGGCTGTGTCTTCGAAGTACGAATAGGAGTTGGACTTCAATAAAGAAAAGAGTTACAAGGAATCCTGTCTTACCATAATTACACGGATTCCTTGTAAGACTCAACTAGGGTTGCAAAGCCCATATAAATACAAGTAGTTGATACAGCCGAAATTAGTTATTCACAAACAGAGAGTTGGGAGCATACAAAGGCGATCTAGCATCTTTCTACGTGAGATAACGGAAGAAGACAACTGTTATACTTGAGTTGATTGAGTCTAGATATTCTGTCTAGGTTCTTTGTATTGTAAGTTGTCTTGTTGTGAGCAATCATTGTTTTTACATATTGGCTTATAGTAGAAGCATATGTATTACGTGAACTTTCGAGAGATTACTTTGTAATGCTAGAGTTTAGCTTTGTTTAGTGATTAGGGTCTAGAGTGTAGCTCCTTAGTTACAGAGTCTTGTAATCAGAAACGAGCTCTTTGTGTTAGTGGATTGAGTTCTAAAATCCCAGGGTGTGGGTCGTGGTTTTTCTCCCTTGAGCAAGGAGTTTTCCACATAAATCCTTGTGTTCCTTGTGTGTGTGATTGGCGTGCGTTGGAGTGTTCAAACAGCATAACCGTAGAGGCAAGAACGAGGTTCTTGACTCAGGAGAATCGAGTTTTTGAAACTAAAAATCGGTGGACACTATTCAACCCCCCTTCTAGTGTCCTTAGGAGGTGCACATATTATAACAAGTGGTATCAGAGCAGGTCTTCTCGTGCTAGGTTAACACCTTGAGAAGGATCAGAATCATGAGTGCACCACCTACCATTACTGAAGGACAGTCAGTTCAGAGGCCCCCACAGTTCAATGGGCAGTACTATGCTTGTGAAAGAACAGGATGGAAAATTACATATGTGCTGAAGACTATCAACTATGATTGATAGTATCTAAAGGAAACCTGATCCCCACTAAAATAGTTGGTGAAGGAGCGACTGCCAAACAAGAACCTAAGTTGAAAGAGGAGTTCAATGAGGCGGATTATAAGATGATTGAAAAGAATCACAAAGCCAAACGTCTGGTAATTTGTGGTCTTGTCCTGAGGAGTTTAACAGAGTATCATCTTACAAGACTGTCAAGGAAATCTGGGATGCCCTGCAGGTTGCGCATGAAGGAACCACAGAAATGAAGGACTCAAAAAGAAGAATGCTGAAGAGACAATTCGAGTTGTTCTCTATGGGAGAGATGGAATCAATCCAGGATATGATGACCAGGTTGACCATTATTACTAATGAGATGAGATCCCTGGATATGGAGTTACCAGAAGTAGAGATGGTGGATAAGATTTTAAATGTGCTTCCTAAAGCTTGGGAACCCAAGATTACTGCCATCATTGAGTCTAAACCTCTAAGATCTATTAAACTTTAAGAACTGGTTGGTAGCCTGAAAACTCATGAGATGATGAAAGACTCAAAAGTTAAACCAGCTCTCAAGAAGGACAAGACCTTGCACTTGAAGCAACTGAGGAAACTGATGAGTATGTTGATCTGCAATCAGTTGAAGTAGCAATGCTTAGTGCCTTGAGACAGAAGCTTAATTTGGGAAGGTTTAAAGGCTTTAAAAGAAGTGGCAAGGAAAACTCTGGAAGGAAGAACATAGTCGACAGTCCTGATTACTCAGGATGCTTTAAGTGCTTCAAGAAGGATCACGCTGTTATGGATTGTCCCATGTGGGAAGCAGAATGGATGAAAAATAGAGCATCTAAGGAAATGGAAAAGGAGACGTCAAAGGAGAATGATAAAGATAAAAAGAAGACAAGACGACCTCCAAACTTTAGAGCAGAAAGAAGGAAAAGAAAGGAAGCTTTCTATGCTACATGGGGACCAACTGACAGTGAATCTGATCATGAAAACGAATCTGGAGATGAACTACCACTAGCACTGATGGGACTGACAGGCATCAATTCAGATGAAGAAGACCCTTGGGAGTTAAGAGGAGGAAGAGATCCATCAAAGCCACCTGTGTTCAACTGGACTAATTACAAAAGCTGGAAGAAACATATGAAGAATTTCCTGCAAGCAACTGATTATAGTCTCTGGTTGATTGTGAAGAGAGGACCTCACGTTCCTGTAAGAGAGCAGCTAACGGAGTTTTGGTGCCAAAGAAGGTAGAAGAACTAGATCCTCAAGATCTAGACTGGCTACTGGCAAAGCTGAATTGTACCTGAGAAGAGGGCTGACTAATGATGTGTTGGCAAGGATACTTGAATATAAGTCTGCTAAGAAAGTGTGGGAAAAGCTGAAGGAGTTGTACACAGGTGACGACCAAAAGAAGGACTCTGCCCTTATGGCTACTGATGGAGCTGAAGCTGCACATTCAGCAGAGGTATGTCTATCTGATCTTAAGGAAAATTTACACACATACTCTACTAAAAATTTGATTCTAATCACAGCCACTTTAATTGATGGTTATGAAAAAGAGAAAATTGAAAAAGATAAATTAACTGAAGAGTTAAGTGATCTCAGAACCAAGCACAAGAGTCTTCAAGAACTAAACATTGAACTGGAAGAAATCAATGCTATCTTAAAAGGACAGACTCTTGTTGCAAACTCTAAGATCATTGAACTGGAATTGGAACTTAATCAGTTAAGAGAGAGTGTAAATGGTAAGCAAGTAATAAGTAAAGTTCAAACCTTTCTTGAAAATGAACTTAGAAGAGCTAATGAGATTCTGTATCAGGAAACTGAAAAGAACAGGATTTTAAATCAAACGGTTAAAAAATCTGAATTTGAGCTTACCAGATTAACAAAATGGAATAAATCATCTGAGACAATGAACTGGGTTCTTGAAAATCAAAACAAGGGAAAACTAGGGAGAGGATTCAAGAAATCGTTGCCTCCATATAATCCTAAGAGCAAGTATGTGGGATTGCCTTGCAGCATGTTGTGTACCTTTTGTGGTGAAACCGGACACTACAAACAAAGGTGCATGAATGCAAGCAAGGCAAAGGCCAAGAATAAAAGAAGTGTTCTACCTAAATGGGCTAGACAGGATTTGATTTATCCATTCACTCGTAAGAAGGGACCCAAGCTTGTCTGGGTTCCTAAAGCTGACCTTTAATCTATTTTGCAGGCTGGAGTGAGGGAGAACAACCAAAGCTGAATTCTTGATAGCGGTTGTTCGAGGCACATGACAGGAGATAGAAGAAATTTTCTCTCAGTCGCAGCATTTCAAGGAGGCAGTGTGGTCTTCGGAGGAAGTAAAAGTGGACAAATCGTAGGAATTGGAAAAATTGGGAGAACTCTGGATAACATAATTGAAAACGTATATTGTGTCGATGGTCTCAGACACAACCTGCTGAGCATCTCTCAACTGTGTGATAGAGGAAATGAAGTGAGTTTCTCTTCTGTAGGATGCATTGTGAAGAATCTACATAGTGGAGGAATTATTATGGAAGGAAAAAGGGTGAACAATGTATACAAAGCATCACTGTTGTCACTGCCTGAAAACAACTTAACATGCTTGAACGTGCAAGAAAGTGACTCTCAGCTGTGGCACAAAAGAATGGGTCATGCAAGTCTCTCACAACTAAATAAGCTGGTATCTAAGGAGCTGGTTCATGGATTGCCAAGCAAGAGATTTGAAAACATAAAAATGTGTGATGCTTGTGTAAGGGGGAAGCATGTGAGATCATCCTTTAAGTCAAAGAAAGTGGTAAGTACATCAAAACTACTGGAATTGTTGTATATGGATCTGTGTGGACCCATGAGAGTCGGGAGCAGAGGAGGAAAGAGGTTCGTGTTCATAATTGTTGATGACTACTCTAGGTACACATGGACCTTGTTCTTGGCATCTAAAGATGAAGCCTTTGACAGCTTCAAAAACTAGGCTGGTGTTGTACAGAAAAGGTTAAACCTAAAACACATCAGCATTAGATCTGATCATGGAACGGAGTTTGAAAACTCCAAATTCGCTGAGTATTGTGCAAATTACAACATCGATCATAATTTCTCTCCACCAAGAACTCCACAGCAAAATAAAGTGGTTGAAAGGAAGAACAGGTCCCTGGAGGATATGGCAAGGACTATGCTGTTGTCAAGTGGACTTGCCAGGAACTTTTAAGCTGAAGCAATAAACACTGCATGCTATTTGCTAAACAGATGTTCCATCAAAGCTATTCTTGACAAGACCCCATATGAGCTACTCAGAGGAAGAAAATCAAATATTGCATATCTGAAACCCTTTGGTTGCAAATGCTTTATCCACAACAACGACAAGAAACCATTGGGGAAGTTTGATGCTAGAAGTGATGAGGCAATATTTCTTGGTTATTCCACTCAAATCAAAGCATACAAAGTGTTTAACAAAAGAACACAAACAGTGGAGGAAAGTATGCATGTGGTATTTGATGAATCCGATAAGACATTGGGGGAAACTGAGAGAGATGATCAAGTAATTGGCCTCAGTCGAGAAGATGGTGTAGATGAATTTGAAGACTCAGAAGACAAAGAGACATCAGGTGAGAATTCTACCTCACGAGAACAAGGAGTTAAGATGACAGGGGAACATCAGATGAAGTCGATGATCCAGCAAGTCAAGAAGAACCTACCCAAGATGATGCTGAAGGCTCTTCCCGTCATATTCAACTCAGGCCATGGAAATACCAAAGTTCTCACCCCTTGGAGAATGTCTTATCAGAACTGGACACTGGAATCATGACAAGGTCAGCCTTGAAGAACTTCTGTGCATTCTTTGCATTCCTCTCATCTCTGGAACCAAAGAATGTAAAAGAAGCTCTAGAAGATCCAGATTGAATTCTAGCCATGCAGGATGAACTTCATCAGTTTGAAAGAAGCAAAGTGTGGCACCTGGTTCCTAAGCCGAAGGACAGATCAATAATTGGAACAAAATGGGTGTTCAGAAACAAACTAGACAAGCATGGTATAGTGACAAGGAACAAGGCAAGGCTAGTAGTTCAAGGTTACAGTCAGGAAGAAGGAATCGACTATGATGAAACTTTTGCACCAGTGGCAAGAATGGAGGCTATTAGAATGTTAATTGCTTTTGCTACATACATAGAGTTCACATTATATCAGATGGATGTGAAGAGTGCCTTTCTGAATGGCTACTTAAATGAAGAGGTCTATGTAATACAGCCACCAGGTGACACGACCCAAAATCCTGTTAGGCCGTGCAGGCACCCGACATCCTCCCCTAGACCCGTCGGGAGAATCCTTACCATTTAAATTAGGAAAATAAATATAATAATTCCTAAATAAGGACAAGAATTTTAAAAAAACACAGACATACTGATACCTCTAAGCTGTACAAAAGAAATTACAACTGACTACCCAACATACTAGGTTTAGGCTATCCAGACTAGACATCTAAGAGTACAAAAGAAGACAGATACCTCCTGAAGGGAGCAAAATGCAACTGAAATAGTAAACAATAAACTGGTGGCCGTCCGGAATAAAAGCTGGCTCACCCTGACAGCTGAAGTCGTCTTCGCTCCTTCACAACGTGGCGAACTCAATCCTGGAGTGAACCTCCCGAAGCGAAATAGATAGACAAAAACAAACAACAAACAAGGGTGAGTCAAAATGACTCAATAAGTAGGGCAGACTAGCCACCTCAAAGGATATGATAGCTAGCCAGGGAGAAAAGAAACAGATAAACCAAATTCCTCTTATTTAAATTATAAAAAGGCAGATCCAGATAATAACTAGAAACACATATGGAATGACAAACTCATCAACAACCAGGAACATAAGATAGCCAAAACATATAGGTATCCCGAACACATCAACAATCAGAAATACATCCTGTTGCGGCGTGCAACCCGATCCATATATTCATCCTGTTGTGGCGTATAACCCAATTCATATATTTATACCGTTGCGGCGTGCAACCCGATCCATATATTTATATCGTTGCGGTGTGCAACCCGATCCCCGCAACCCAGAATACGAGCCAGAAATATATAGGCAAACTGAGATATGTCCACGACATAGTATACATACCGCATACATAAAACACAATAGTCAGTATGCGGTGCAATGAGATGGGATGAATGCGGTACGATGTAATGCAGTCGCATATGCCTGATACCTATCTCCTGCGCGGGACTCTCATCGTCTACCAGGAGATATATTCAATAATGATCCTTCACCGGCTCGAGACTCTCATCGATTACCGGGAAGTATTTGCAATGATGACCCTTCAGCGGCTCGGGACTCTCATCGATTACCGGGAAGTATATGCAATGATGACCCTTCACCGGCTCGGGACTCTCATCGATTACCGAGAAGTATATGCAATAATGACCCTTCACCGGTGCGGGACTCTCATCGCCAACCGGGAAATATATGCAGTAATGACCCTTCACCGGTGCTGGACTCTCATCGCCAACTGGGAAGTATATGCAATGCTCAAAACCAGAGTGCAATGCTCATATTCTCAATGCAATACCAACAACAAGGCATAACATATAATATACAATATAATTTCAAAGCTAAGGCATAATGAGTACGCATATCGGCAGCTACACACGTAAGGAACACGTGGTAGAATATCCATAAGGCCAAGGGCCTCCAAAGAAATGGATATAAACACTTACCTTGTTACAAAGTCAGCGCATCATATGAAACCCTTGCTGAGGATGATTGGTGACCAAGGGTGGCTGGGCTTGTTTGGAAACCGCTTCAGCTCAGAAGTTTCTTACTAGATCACTTGACAACAACATGGTTCTTGCCATATCTTCTAAGGATCTTTTCTTCCTTTCGACAACTGTATTTTGCTGTAGAGTTCTTGGTACAGAGAAGTTATGATCAATGCTATACTTGAAACAGTACTCAGACAATTTAGCATTCTCAAATTTCGTGCCATGATCAGCTCTGATGCTCACAAGCTCCAAACTCAACCTTTTCTGCACAATGCCTGCCCACTCTTTGAAGCTATCGGAAACTTCATCCTTTGAAGCAAGGAATAGAGTCCATGTGTATCTTGAATAAATCATCAACTATCACGAACACAAACCTCTTTCCTCCTCTACTCCTAACCCTCATTGATCTACATAGGTCCATGTGTATCAGCTCGAGTGATTTTGAGGTACTCACCACTTTCTTTGACTTAAAGGATGATCTCACACGTTTTCCCCTGACACAAGCATCACACATCTTAATGTCTTCGAGCTTCTTTGTAGGCAAACCCCGAAAAAGATCCTTCGATACAAGCTTGTTAAGCTGTGAAAGACTGGCATGTACCAACCTTATTTACCATAATTGTGAGTCACTCTCTTTAACCTTTAAACAAGTCAGATTGTTCTTAGGAAGTGATCCCAACAATGCCTTGTATACATTGTTCATCCTTTTTCCTTCCATGATCACTTCTTCACTCTGTAGGTTCTTCACAGTGCATCCCACAGATGAGAAGCTAAATTCATTTCCTCTGTCACATAGTTGAGAGATGCTTAGTAAATTGTGTCTGAGACCATCAACACAATATAGATTTTCAATAGCATGATCCAGTGATCTCCTAACTTTTCCTATGCAACAATCTGACCACTCTTTTCTCCTCTGAAGGCCACACTGCCTCCTTGAAATGCTGTGAGTGAGAGAAAATTTCTTCTGTCTCCTGTCATGTGCCTTGAACACCCACTATCTAGAATCCAATATGGGTTTTTCACTCTCACTCCAGCCTGCAAAACAGACTAAGGGTTAGTTTTAGGAATCCAGACAAGCTTGGTCCCTTCTTATGAGAGAATGGATGAATCAAGTCCTTCTTAGCCCAATCAGGTAAAGTAAATTTCTTGTTCTTACTTTTAGCCTTACTCATTCTCATGCAATTTTCTTTAAAGTGACCTGTATTACCACAAAAGGTGCAAAGTATGTTGCAAGGTAGACCTATATATTTACTTTTGGGATTGTAAGGAGGCAGTGGTTTTCTAAAACCTAGACCTTTCTTTTCTTTGTTCTGGTTTTCAAGAACCCATGTCATTGCCTCAGAAGAATTATTCTATTTGGTTGACCTGGTTAGTTCATAATCAGCTTTTTCAAACTTCTCTCTGAGAATTCTGTTTTTTTTTTTCAGTTTCCTGATAGAGAATCTTGTTCGTTCTCATTAGTTTATTCTCAAGAAAGGTTTGAACTTCACTAATTATTTGCTTTCCATTTTGTTCCTTCCGTTTTCTAATTTCTAATCAAGTTCTGAGATTTTTTTATTTGATACAAGAGCCTGTCCCTTTTGAGAAGCATTAATTTCTTCAAATTCAGCACTAGCTTCTTCAAGATTGTTGCATCTAACTTTTAATTTCGACACAGCTTCAGATAGCTGGTCTCAGACTTTAACTTTTCATAACCCCTCAGTTAAAGTGGCAGTTATTAACAACAAGCTATCAAGTGAGTATGTGTGCAAATTATCTTTCAGATCGGAGAGATATACCTTAGCAGTGTGAGCTGTTTCTTCATTATCAGTCGCCATAAGAGCAGCTTCATTCTTCTGACTATCTCCATTGTAGATCTCCTTCAGTTTCTCCCATACTTCCTTAGCATACTTGTATTCTATCACCTTGCTAGAACATCAAAGGTCATTCCATTCTTCAGCATCATCATAGCTTTAGCATTTGCTTAAAGCCAGTCTAAATCTTGAGGATCCAGTTCTTCTGCTAAGAGCTTGTTTGGATGAGCTTATAAGCGGTTTATTTTAAGTGGATTATAAGTCAAAAAGTGACTTAAAAGCCACTTTTTGAGAAGTAAAGAAATTGATGTTAGGATTTCTTAACTTCTCAAAAAGTAGCTTTTAAGCCACTTATGACTTATAAGTCCAAAATTTTTTAAGTTACCAAACATATATTAATGGGCTTATAAGCTATTTTTAAGGATCTATTTTTAAGCTCACCCAAACGGGCTCTAACTTAGTTACTAAGGATCCATTAGCAGCTCTCTTTACAGGTGTATGGGGTCCTCTTTTCACGATTAGCCAAATACTATAATCTGTAGCCTAAAGAAATACCCCCATCTTTCTTTTCTATTCTTTGTAGTGGAGTCCTTCCTTTGTAGTGGAATCCTTCCTTTAGATATTTCAAAAGAATCAATTTCCCCTGAGTTCTCATTTGTCAATACCATCAGTGCTACTGGTGGCTCTTCATTTGAGTTATTTTCTCCATCAGATTCACTCTTAGTTGGTCCCCAAGTTGCATAGAAGGCTTCCTTCTTGTTTCTTCTTTCAGCTATGAAATTAGGAGGACGTCTGACTTTTCTTTTGTCCTTGTCTTTGGAAGTGTATTTCTCCTTCTCCTTTGTTGCTCTGTTCTTCATCCACTCAACTTCCCACATTGGACAATCCATAACTGCGTGATCCTTCTTGAAGCATTTAAAGCAGCCTGGGGGGTCTGGACTATCGACTATGTTCTTCCGTCCAGAGTTGTCCTCTGTATTCTTTTTGAATCCTTTGAACTTCCCAAGATTGAACTATTTTTTTAGTGCACTAATCATTGCCGATTCAACAGTTTGCAAATCAACCTCAGGTTCATCAGTTGCCTCAAAAGCAAGTGTCTTTTTCTTCTTGGGTCCTGACTTGTTCTTGGATTCCTTCATCATTTCATGAGTCTTCAAGATGCCCATTAATTCCTCTAGCTTGATAGATTTTAGCGGCTTTGACTCAATGATAGCAGTTATCTTTGGTTCCCAAGCATCTGGAAGAACATTTAGCACTTTATCAACCATTTCGATTTCTGGAAGTTCCATGTCTAGAGATCTCATCTCATTTGTGATAATGGTCAGCCTAGTCATCATATCCTAAATGGACTCCTTTTCACTCATTGTGAACAACTCGAATTGTCTTTCAGCATTCTCCTCTTTGAGTCCTTGACTTCAGTGGTTCCTTCATGAGCAACTTCTAAGGCATCCCTGATTTCCTTGGCAGTCTTGTAAGATGAGACTTTGTTTAATTCCTCAGGACCTAGTCCACAGATTACAAGTCTTTTGGCCTTGTGATTCTGTTCAATCATCTTGTAATCAGCTTCATTATACTCAGATCTTTCATTTGGTTCAGTATGAGCAACAATTCCTACACCAACTATCTTAGTTGGAATCAGATTCCCTTCAGAAACGATTATCCACGATTGATAATCCTCAGCACAAATATAGTCCTCCATTATACTCTTCCACCAGGCATAGTATTGCCCATTTAATCGTGGCGGTCCTAGCACGGACTTCCTTCAGTGATGGTAGGTGGTGCACTCATAGTTAGATCATTCTCAAGGTGTTAACCTAGGAACGAGAAGACCTGCTCTGATACCACTTGTTATAATCTATGCACCTCCTAGGAATACTAGAAGGGGGGGAGGTTGAATAATGTCCTCCAATTTTCGTCGAAGAACCTGATTCTTGATCACAAGAACCCAGTTCATGTGTAGTTGCTCTAATAAAAACACACTACCCTGGAAGTAAAACTGTAAATAAAGAACGCTGTATTTTTACATGGAAAACTCCTTGCTCAAGGGAGAAAAACCACGACCCATACTCTGGGATTTTGAAAATACTTTCATTAACACAAAGAGCAAGTTTTAGATTACAAACTCTTTAACCAATGGGCTACACTCTAGACCCTAATCACTCACAAAGCTAAACTCTAGCTTTAAAAAAGTAATCATTAAAAGTTCACCTATTACAATGGCTTCTAAGATAAGCAGATAGGTAAAACAATCAATACATAAAACTGGGACAACTTTAATAAAGAACCTAAACAATTTGCTAAGTATGCTTTAAGTTCTTCAATGGTTGTCACCACACTTAAAACACTTCAAGAATTGTTGAATCGCCTTTTGTTTGCTCTCAACTCTCGTAGTAAATAACTGAGATCGACTGCCACAATTACTAGCTTTTATACGGCCTTTGTAACCCTAGCATTGTTTTACTAAGAAACCTCACAATTATGGTAAGTCAAGATTTCCAGTGATACACTCCTTGTTTAGTACCAATTCTCGTTCATACTTTAATGAGACAGCCACGACAAAACTTTTTTTGCTGACTAGGATACACACATGCACACGCACCACTACTCTTAGTTCTGCATGGATTTGAATCCCACAAACTTTTCGATCAGTCATGCTCTTCTCCTCAAGGACTAGGTTCTGCATTGAGTCCTTCGTTTGTCATTCTTCAAAACAATCCTCTCAACGATAATGGACTAACATGGTAAATGAGGACTGACATAGCTGGCCTCAACTTGTTAGAGACTGAGGCGTCGGTGTTGTAACCTTAAAGAAGTATTTGCACAAATAAAAATGAAATAGAAATGACTAACATGTAGCATTTATTTCAAAACGGGAAGCAATTGTTCACAAGAATATTTAACAACAAAAATAAAAAAACTTTTATCAAAAGAATTCAGGGGCGGCCCAACAAAGTTTGTGGCCTAAAGCCAAGCTTCCACGAGAGAGCTTAATTTTTGCTTTTGAAAAAACTTCTTGCTATATATGTATATTTTTGTTTGAAACTTATGTGTTTTTTTTTTTGATCCAAAGTTATTTAATTAAAGACATAATATAAATGTTAAAAATAACAATTTTAAAATTTTATTTTGCAAATTTCAATCAAATTTATATCCAAATGCCTATGTACAAGGAGAGTAAAACTGTGATACATGGTTTTCTAAATTGGAATGAGAAAAGTAAAATAAAGTGGGTGTTGCTTCACGTGTCACTTGTCCAAAATATCCTAGGGAGAAGAAGTTTAGGATACACATATATGTAATATTTAGGGGAATGATTCACATATAAATAATCTTTCTTCCACAATATAATTTATGTGATGCTCTTTTTTTTAGTTCCAAAAAATGATACTTCTATATATTTATTAATAATTCCATTTAAAATTTTTTATTTTACTCTTAATGAGAATATTACGAATCACGGAAATTTTTACAGCTTATTTTAGACAACTTTCAAAAGTCTTGGAGTACTTTATTTCTTAAACTTTGTACACACTTAAACGCCTTCACATATATTGAACTAGGAAGTAATTTATTAAAATTTACCAAAAGACTATTCACATTTCTAAGTGTAACTCAAATAATTATTTCAATTACTCAAATTTTAAAAAGAAAAATAATTAATATAAGTAACAAATGAAAAGTGGGGCCCTAAGAAAAAGTGGGGCTTAAAGCCCTTGCTTTATTTGCCTTATGCTAAGGCCGGCGCGGCAGAAGAGGAAAAAAAAAACAAAAAGGACTATATGTTAGTTCCATTTGGGTATAGTAGTACTAGTTAATAGGAGTGTTAAAATTCAGTTGAATTGGATTTCCAGTACATTCACTGCTGAAGATTATTCTTCTCAACTTCTCTCCAAAACTAGTGTACTAAATCCTATTCATGAACTCTTATATTCAATCTTCTTAGCCAAATAGAATGAACAATCATGTGGAAAAGATCAAATCTTTTTGGAGGTCCATTGATCACAAAATGCTTCTGCACTTGCTTCACTCTTCTATGCATTCTCAAGTACTGACTCTGTGAAATGCTCATTAGTATCTTCTTGATATTTGGTATGTCCTTTACCGCCACAGTCACAGAGAAGGCATTCCAATTTAGGACATCACTAAATGGTGGCACATAGCTATCTGAAATCAAGACAGGAATACACTCTGCATATATTGCTTCCACAATTCTTGGACTTGCAACTTCATATCCACTAGGACAAAGACAAAATCTGCTGTTTTTTAACATGGATTCATAAGATGATTTGTCTCTAGGGAGTTTGTCATAAACTAACACATCTTCATCCTTCCCTTTCCATTGATCTAGCAATTTGTGCCTTATGTTACCATGTAACCCGCCAGCAAAAAATGCAAGAATTGATCTTCTTGATGGTGAGGGACCTCCAATTAGGCCTTTGATATCGCCCGTCTTGAGATTGATTTCAGGTAATGATACATCCTTTAGAGGATTGAAACCTTCAGAAGTATTGGCATTGCACAGAACTCTTATGGAGTTGTTGAATAGATGTGGTACGTATGAAGTCGAATGTGGCCCCTGGAAATCAATAGAAAAGTTTTTTAATCAACGTGGAAATTTGATGACAGTATCTATCAACTGTCAACAATATCTCAATCCGAAACTAGTTAGGGGCGATAGTAGTCAAGGTAAATAACATGTATACTTGACTATTTAGAGCGCAAGTAAATTCATATTAACATAAGGTAATTGCATAGGCCAGGAATAGGTAGTTTTAAACCGATGAAGTACCAATCAGGTTTGGATAAGCCAAGTCTTCCTCTCCTTTATCATCATATGACAGTTTCAATGGGACATTTGTCAAGATCAGGAGAGGGAGCAGACCTTGCCATATATATATATAAAGTTTTAAAAGTATGACCAAATGGCCTCTCCCATTATGGGCTCATGATGGGTCCACCACACTACGGTCAAGTACACATCGATATATGAAGTGATTCAGACTCAATGAGGAATCCAACAAATAACATGCCCAAATCATGTCAAACCAATTAACTAAGTTAATGATAAGTCCACAGAGAGGATAGTTTCCAACATAGGTAACTTGCTTACCCAGTCATGGCAGGAGAGCATGAAGTGATCACCACCAAGACTTGTGTTCCAAAAAGGATGTCTTGCAGAGATGACTTTAATATAATCAGCAACAGTTCTACCAATGGCATGCATATCACGGGCACCCGGAACATAAAGGTATTTTACCATCAGAACCACACTGAATGGCAGAAAATACACCAGGGCCTCATCTGGATCTTTTGTTCTATAAAGATTTCCCTTCTCTATTTCATGAATAAACCTTCCCTCTGTTGAATATATACTTCGACATGGACCATTATGGAATATTGGACGTTCTCCTTCCTCATACACATATATCTTGAAGTTCTTCTCCATTTCAAGATAACTCCTAAAACATTTTCATCAAATAGTTTAAATCTATGTGCTTAGTGTAAAAAGTTGAGGTAACTACAAGCAATTCTTTAAACATTAATCGGTTACTTATTAAATATAGTAACTGGATTTTTATATGTTTAGCGAAGCTTGTAATTTTAAATTCTTTTTATTACTATTAGTGTATATAACTTAATATTGTAAAGTATAACTTGTACCTGTGGAATGCATTTGCATTATAGTACATAGGGCCTTGAGGAATATAATCAGGATCTTGATGGTTAGACATCATACTCCCATTTCGAGCAGCTTCTCTTATGGAAGACCTGGCTTTTGCCAAAATGGCTTCAAGCCTTTCTAACCTGCTGTACACTTTAACTGCCCCTGCAGTTGCATTATTACCATGTTCTTCTCCTTGATCAATTGATAATTCATCTGTCTCAATCTTTTCTTCTCCTTTCTTTTATTTGCAATGTACCAAAACACAGAAAGAAGAAAATACATTAGTCCACGAGTTTAAGTTCAATGCACCGATAGAGTAAGAAAATATTTACAGTCACATCACTTATAAGCTAAAGTTTACTTCTATATAGTAACAACGTAAAAGAAATTTACACTGTTAGGTCACTTAAAAACTTATTATAGTGCATATAACTTAAATCCTTGTTATACAATAAAAAAGAACAATACAACAACAAAACAAGGCAAGTGGGCTTTACTTACTTGGGGAAGTTGATGAGGAGTATCTGATTCTTTAGCTGCCAATTTCTGATGAAATGAGCTGTTAATAAAAGGAGAAGTAAAAGACGGAGCCTCAGCTATGGCAATTATTTGTAAATGTTCATCTTGCTCTTCATAACTACTTAAAGACCTCAATGAATAAGAACTCAAGGTTCCAACAGATCTCCATGTCCATGTAGAAGAAAATGGAACAAAAGAATAACTCTGACCACCTATTAATGTACAAGCAAGAATTGAAACCAGAACCAAAGGGATAAAAACCAATAGTGCCCATTTAGAAGAGGAAGAAAAATTTGAAAACTTCTTGGGAGACATCCTAAAACTATTTCTGCATGGCCTGAGAAAGAGTATACTATTTTATTTAATATACAGCAAAGTGAGAAGAAAATAAATGATATAAGATTTGTTAGTCAGTGAACATTCTGAGATCCATTACACTTCACTGCAAGTTATACTTTGCTGCATAGGTGCATTATTCTTGCAGACATCATGTGCTTAAAATAGCCAAAAGAAAGGGGCACTTGCTAATATAGCCAGCAGCTGTCTTGGGATTTTCATGCAAAGCTTCCTTAAAGTTCAAGTCTCCTAAATCTTAAAGTCATCAGTTTTGTTATCTTTTTGGCTGTTGATCCATTGATCAATACTTTTACGATAATTTAATCCTTTCCTTTCTTCATTTTGTTTGTTTGTCTTTAGTTAAATTTCTATAATCAGATTGGCTTATATTTTATGCTTTTCAGTTTACCAGATTTGAGCATGTCCATAAGTTAAAGAGTAACAAATTATCTTTTACTCCCTCCGTCCCTATTTGTTTGTCATAGTTTGACTTGGCACAAAGTTTAATAAAGTAAGGAAGACTTTTGAAACTTGTGGTCTAAAATAAGCCATGAATATTTGTGTGGCTATAAATGAGTCAAAAAGTAACTTTAGAGTTGAATTATTACCAAATTTAGAAGTATGCCAATCTTTTTGGGACAGACTAATAAGGAAAGTATGACAAATAAAGTGGGACAGAGGGAGTACTTTATTAATCACCTCTCGTTTTAGATTTTTAACCCTATAATAATCGCAATATTAATTCTTCTTATTAGTATTCGTTTGAAATCAAGATGTTCGCATTTAGCTCCTATTGTCAACTACCCACTTTGAGGCCTGACTGAAGTTTTAGTTGTGGAATTCTCGCAAATTGCTTCCTATCAAAGGTAATTTCACTCGGAGCTGGAACTCAACATTTTTTATTAAAAATGAAGTAGTACTTACCACTCCACCACAACCCGTTAAAAATATTGCTTTAATTGAGATAATATAAA
>JBBBVM010000985.1:0-73129 GCA_037355625.1 Petunia x hybrida
TTAGTCTAATATGTCTACAGGTTAAAAAGGAGGTACTGTTTGATTTGCTGAAAGCAAAAGAAGTGATAGTTTGATTTCCTATTAATATTAATTTCAGATGTTCTTCCTCACTTTAGATTGATAATTAAGTGGAGTAATATTCTCTATTCACTTATTTGCTGTTTAACTTTTTTTACCTGAAAATTATGGATTTTAGGCTCAACCACTTGGTTATTAGAAGTGTGGAGGAGTCAAGGTGCTCCACTTCCTTGTCAAAAGTACTAATAAAATCATGATACAATAATTTCATTATCTCAATCACTTTTTGTATACGTTAAAGATGTAAGAAATTTTTTTGCCTTCTCTCTTTGTGCTTGTAGTGAATATTCACTATTGGTGTTTTTATCCAAAGGAGAGATATTGATAATTTTATGAATCTTTTATTTAAATAAATAAAATTGAAATTCGCCCTTCTATCATAGGGATAAATTGTTATTCATCTTTGAGTCCACCTTAAGTGGTATCTGTTGGTATATGTTAGAATAACTCTAAATATCTAATAGTCTTATGCTTGAGTAAGTACAGCCATTTGATTCAATCTTTCAAAAGTTGTGTTAATTATTGAACTTCTTCAAATTGTGTTAATTATTGAACTTCTTTAAAGTTGTGTTCTTGTGCAGGAGACGTAAATTTTTTATTGATCATAAATAATTGGAATTGAAGGTATGTACTATTGTAGTTCATATTCTTTCTTCTCGAACATATTATTTGTTATTGTTTCTAGCATATCCACGTTATATTGTTAATTGTATTAAAATTTCCATCTTTTCTAGCATTTCCACGTTGTATTGTTCTTTTATATAATTAATCCATATGTTAAAATGATTTGACTTGATTCAACATACAATGGTTCATTTCTCTTGACAGTTTGTAAATAAAAATTATGAAAAGAAAACATGCCAGGAATCAAGCGAAAGTATTGCTTCTAGAGTTTATGTCATCTTTTATGGAAATTTTGGAATACAAACAATTCTTACTTGAAGTGTTAGTTGTACTGAGAGTATTATGATAAGAAGTCAAGTTAAAGGTATTAACTTCCATTGTGTCTTTACATGTTAGTGAATTTCAAAGCCATGCCAATTTCGCATGGAAAACAGCACGTTGAAGTTTGAACACCTCTAATATACTCTGTCCGTTCAAAATTAGTTGACACTTTAGCAATAATCATTTGTCCCAAATTAGTTAATACTTTATAATTTCAAGTCTAAAATTGTTAGTCTTTTCCAACTACACCCTTAATAATTTAAAAAAATCTCAATAAAATTTAATAGTAGAATATTAAATATGGATAATATAGTAAAATACATACTCTATTTAATACTACTTTTCAAAATGGGTGTGAAAAAGCTGAATGTAAAAACTAATTTGAGACAGAGAGAGTAAAAGCTTCACTGGCACATCAATCTTTACATACATTTCTTCCACATAATTGCTTGTTGCATATATGTGGATGTCAATTTCTATAACACGTTATTCTTTATCCTTAATTATACTTTAATTATTCTTATTTCGTGGAATATACGTGCAACGCACGTCCGCTGAAACTAGTATATATAAAAGCATGTCCTCAAGAAGGCAAAAGTCATTTTACCAAAATAACCTTCTAAAACCTAAAAATACCTACACTAAAAAGAAAATAAAATTTGCACCGCCTCAGGCTTTCAAACGTTGCCAAAATTGAAGGATGCAACTCTTGGGGAAGACTGTCTTTTTAACTTCCAAGCATCCAAACGAAACGAAAAAATAACAAACAAATTGCAGGCTTGCAATTCAATTAGAACTGCACGTATCTTCTTTTACTCTTACCAACAATAGAACCATATGTATTGTCTTTCCTCACTCTTTAGTCTTTTTTATTGATTGTTAGAGTTTAGACGCTGCTGCTATTTAAGCCCATCTATTTCCTGAATAAATCCTCTCCGGCGCTTTGCTCTATTATTCTTATTCTCTATAGATAAAATTACTCTAATTTACTCTAATAATATGTTAGTATGTATAGACCACATATTATGAATTGAGTGCGCCGAACCATGTCATCTGTATCATAACTCCTTACCATTTCTTTTGATAGAGGTGAATAATTACGAAATTTCTGTTATTTCTCTTATATTTTCTGCGTGTTTGCTATGTTTGTTATTTTCCACTGTGGTATTTAGTCGTTTATATGCTTAACATCACTACATGAGCATGAAGCCCAGAAGTCAGTGTTAGGACAACATCAGTAGATGAAGATTTGATTGGAGTATTAACCACAATTTAGATATGAAGAAGCCAACTTTCAGAGGGCCACCAAAAATATACGGAGGATGCAAAAAACCCAACAAGAAAAGAAAAAAAAAACAAATGCCTTCGCAGATTAGCCAATGTTGCGCTTCGTAATGCCTATTATGAAGAAACTGTTTCATTACTCTCTTCTCCATCACCCTTTTATGCGTTCTTTCTTTCCAAATTTTATTCTCTTTATTCTAAGATTTTACTCGCCTGTTTGTAAAGTTTGGTATTTGTTTTAAACCAGATTTTATGTGAAAATTGTTATTCTTTTCCGGAGAAGTGTAATATTTACATCAAACACGGATTGAAAACAGGTATGTACTACTTCTACTTCGTATTGATGTTAACTGAATTTTTTTTTAACTACTATGAAATGTTTTTTTTAAATCAATGTTCACACTCCTATGACCCCAACAACATTGTACAATCTGACAGTGCCATTCCCATCAACATTTTTCAAATGATTTTGTGTTGTTGGAAGAAGCAGAAAAATTAACTGATGATACCATCTTTGTTTAGTATTGTAGGAAGAGGCAGGAAAATTAACTAACAACACCATCTTTAGTAACTTTTTATAGGAATTTAAGCATTATTTTCGTACATAAAAACTTCATATTTTTTACTTATTATAATTTCATACTTTTTAGATGTTGTTTGCGTGTTAATTACAGTAAAACCGCATAATTGGAGAAGGACACGGCGTAAGAAGAGTGATAATAGTTTACAAGTGGGTTTTATATGTGTATGTTGTATTTTCCAAAAATCAAATACAGACGATAGATGTTGGAAAGATCTCAAGTATCACTCTTCTGCCCGTTTGACTCAAGGTTAGTCTTGGAACAACATTTCATCAACTCTGTGTTCTTAAATGTAAATAATTTTGCTGCTAAAAGTTAAAAAGTATAGCAGGAACATTATTTCTGAAAGAAGTTATCCTTTTCTTTTTGTCCAATCACTTGCCATATACGGATAACCTACCATGAATGGATATATGCACCTGCGCGTTGGATGACAACAAAATTTAACTTAAGTGCAACTTATTAGTTATCAATTCGCGTTGTCAATCTTGAACTCACCTTTAACTATTTGTATGCTAGATATGGATATCACCTATGGGTGTGAATGTTGGAAAATGGTTGCAACGGAACAATACATCTGGAGTCAAAGACTATTGTGGTGCAATAAAATCTGAGCAATAAAAAATGTAACAAACAATATTGATATGAACAGCACCACATTTGACTCTGCTCACCAATTCTAATCTCGGATGCACTTCAAGCAATTCCAAGAATTAGAAAAGAAACCATATCACACTTAGTTAATAAGAGGTATATGTTCTTTATTTTTATAAAAATATGAAATAACTTAGTACCCCCCCAATCGTTTCGGCGTGAGTATAATAACTATCAAACATAATATATAAGTTGTTGTCATGGACTCTTTTCATCAAGTGAAACACTTATTCAACTCAAAACACCGAGAATTTTGCTTTTGGTTCTCTAACAAGGCGAATCTTCTTAACCTCGATTGTTTAGATGGTGATTCACATAGATTATATGCGTAAATTAAAAATTCATTCTTTCATGTAAACTCAAAGCGTTGCTTTAATAATATTGATCTTATTTTTATTGCACGTATACTATAAAACTCCGGCATACACGTGCAACGCACGTGCCGAAAAACTAGTATAATATATAATTATATATGCATGCCTATGATTTTTTTTGGCCTTGTAAAACATAAGTGTCTGGCATGTTATTGTTTATTTAGTTAATGTAGTATGTATAAACTTACGAGCGCATGTCTTCAATTAACTTCTCAACTATGTATCCCCTAATTACCTTATTTTGAAAATTAAAAAAAAATTAAAAAAATGACTTCATCAAGAAATTAATGCAATTGTTTAACCTTCAAATTTTAAGAGTCCTTGCCTCTTTCTTTAACCTGTATAAGAGATTCTCCAGCCATTCAAAAGCTCTGAATTTATCACCTTAAATCTTCGTATATAAAACAAGTACCTAAAATAGCTCGAACAACCAACATAAACAAAAATAAAAAAACTTGAACAAATAGGCTTTAGCAAGACCCTTAAACTTGACTACAAGGCTCGGCCTCCCCTTTAGGTTGGTACCAATAGGCTTTTTTGTGCCCACCCCTATCTTCAAAGCCCTATCAGACCTTGAAACCTAGCGCACAACGTTGAGTTCATTAGTATCTTGTAGATATATACCATAGATGCATCATCCTTTATCTTTGCTTCTTGTCTTACAAATGACTCATTTTATAAGTTTGTTTGAGTAATTTACTCGACAATAATAAAATATTGAAAGTACAACGTAACCAATGCAATTTGCAAGAGGGCGGAGCCTATTTGGATTATCAAACTAAAGTTGAAATTCTTATGTTTATTTTCTTAAATAAACTAGACTTATTCTTCCTGCAACCAAATTAAATGGTTTCTATAAAAATAAAACCAATGCAAATATAAAATTTACAAGCGGGCGCTGACAGAAAACTCCAATAACTTTCAAGAATAAAAAATGCCACTTGATTAATAATATAAATATTTGAATAACAGTTCCATTTTACTTAGTCATAAGAGCTGGCAGCTTGTAGCCAGAGTAAAAACGACATGAGAAGCAATCAAGAGAGAAGAACAATTCATAGAGTTAGGAATTCATACAAAATTAAATTTCACTAAGCTAATTATTAATCTTTACATAGGAAAGGGACATATTGATTCTCTTACACTTCTCTTATTACCAAAATGATATGCAATTACCCCTGCATAAGTTAATTATTCTCTTAAAGACGGTTCATATTTTGGTTTACTTAGCTTGTTACTCTATTTTACCAACCGAAATTATTATTTGATCGCTTTTAGAAAAATAATAAATCATTATCATTATTTCAATTTGTAGTGTATTTATTAAGTGGGACGTCCAAAGCAAGACAAATGATAATCTACAGAAATATTCTAATGATCAAGACATTAATTTTTTTTAAGAATATACACTAGAACCTTAAAAATCAATGGATAGGAGAGGGAGAGTTTATTTTGTTCACTTTTGGTTTCATACACGCATGCGTTTACTTGATCAATTCAGATCCTATATATAGTCTATGATATGTCATCATTTATAAGTACTAGTTATTGGCACGCGCAAAGCGCGTGAATACGGTATAAATTAGAGCAAATTTGAGTCACAAGCTTCTTAAATACAAACAAAAAAAATACATTCAAAAGATAAGTTTGAGTTATAAAATAAATGTTCTAAAAGATCGCAAGTTCTTGAAAAGATATTATATATATGATATAATATAATACATATATATACTCTTCATAAATAGATGAAAAGATGTGTAAACTTCTATTAAGCAATACTTATGAGGATTCTTTGCCTCAAAACTAAAGCTGTGTTGAACTTCTTAATGTCATGAGCATTTTCCCTCAGTTGAACAACTAATGCTCAACCTGCACCAAGAGCATACTTCAATAACTTTAACTTGACAGATGGCGGCCAATACTAAGAAAGAACTACTACTTAATTAGGAGCCATAAATTTAAAAGTCTTTGAAAATACTTGTTAAATTTCAGGAAGTTTTGGTGCCCATAAGATGGAAAGGAAGACATAAGGGAAATGGAAACCATTTCTTACATATAATTTGATCATATTTGGCGTCCCTTGAGCTTCCCTTATGCGTATATCAATTCATATTAGTCCACATTTGATTGCACAAGGCAACTCTCAAATTCTCCAAATGTTTGGTAGCAACAACTTGGCTAACGTCCATTAAGTATGGAAATTTACTGTACAACTATCGACCTAAAAGAGAACTTGTGAGCACTGCTTCTCTCAATGTCAATCGAGAAGGAATTGATACAACAACGTCATCTAGTAGTCGACTAAGCCAATTCTTCATTAGTTAAGTGGCTAGAGTGGAAAATATTTGACCAGAACTCTTCGAATGAAAAGAAAAAGATTTAGAGGGTAAAGTAATATCTCGTTTTAGGAGCATGCATATACTGACTAAGGACCTGCACATAAAGGCAATATATGGTCTGGTCATAGTCACGTATAGCAGCCTGCCAACTAGTCTCTGATATTTCCCTTTGTCCACCAGTAGTTCATCATTCACTTCAGTATTACTCCCCCCAACAACATCATACTCTACTGAAGTCAGCTTGTGATTGAACTCTAGAGAAGTTATAGCAGTTTTCCCTCCATCTAATCCTAGTTCAGCAACTAGTTCCAGATCGTATTTTCTTTGACACATTAGAATTCCCTTCTTAGATCTAGAGAATTCAATACCCAGAAAATATTTAAGTTCACCAAGATCCTTCATTTTGAATCTGCTTGTAGTTCTTCTCTTACCATCTTGATCAGTTTCAAACTGCTGCCTGTGATCAAGAGGTCATCAACATATACCAAAATTATCACAATGTCAGCTCCAACTCTTTTGGTGAACAGAGAGTAATCATGATCTGACTGACAGAACTCCATATCAACTAAGGCTTCTTTGAGTTTAAAACTCCATTGTTTAGGAGCTTGTGTAAGCCCATACAAAGATTCTTGCAGCTTATACACTTTCAGAACATACTCCCCCTAGCTTGCAAATCCATCTGGAATCTGCATATAGACCTCTTCTGGAAGATCACCTTGGAAAAAACATTGTGAACATCCATTTGAAACACATACCACCCTGAAGAGGCTGCCAAGGCAACCACAGACCTGACAGTAACCATTTTGGCCACTGGTGAGAAAGTCTCTGTGTAGTCAAGACCCTCTTGTTGGCTGTAACCCTTAGCCACCAAATTTGCCTTGTACCTCTACACTTCACCTATAGATTTGTACTTCACTTTGAATATCCATTTGCAGCCTTTAGGCATCTTGCCACTGGGCAGGTCAACAATAGACCAAGTGTGGTTCTCCTCTACTGCAGTGATTTCAGACTGCATAGCCTCTATTCACTTAGGGTCCTTACTTGCCTCAAGAAATGTTCTAGGTTATGTGATAGCTGAATAAGAAGCTACATATGCCTTGTAGTGAGGTGAGAGGTTATCATAGCTAACATAGTTAGAAATAGGGTACTGACATAAGGTTTTGGGAAGATTGACAATATAGTCTTCCATCCAGCCTGGAGCTTTGGATTGTCTTGTAGGTTTTTGGAGGCAATAGGTGCAGATATAGATGGTGGAGCAGGTAAGAGAGGTGGGGTTGAGTCAAGAGCGGGAAAGGGAGAAGAAGGTGAATCTGTTAAAACAGGTGGATCTGAGATCATTAGGGAACTAGGTAGTGAAGTAGAACGAGCAGCAGCAGGATGAGATTCAGGGAATGTACATTCATCAGAAAAATCCATTACAGGAAACTGTGAAGTGATTGTAGTGTGTTTGTACTGGAAAGGGAAGATATCCTCCTAAAACACAACATCCCTGCTCACAAAGAAATGCTTATCACACAGGTCATAGAGCAAATATCCCTTATGAGTTGTAGAGTAGCCAAGGTGCACTGCAGGAATAGCTTTAGGCCCAAATTTGTCATATTTATTCAGAACAGTAGCACAACACAGACTCCCAAACACCTTGAAGTGAGACACAGATGGTTGTTTATGGTACAACCTCTCAAATGGAGACTGACCTCTAAGTAGTATTGTAGGTAGTCTATTTAAGGTGTACACAGCAGCTTGGACACATTCACCCCAAAATCTAAGAAGTATAAAAGCCTGGAACCTTAGAGCCCTAGCCATATCTAGGATATATCTCGATCTCCTTTCACAACCCCATTCTATTGGGGTGTATACGCACATGAGCTTTGATGAATAACACCATGACCATTAAGCAGTACACTAACTTGTGAATTAAAGAATTCACTACCATTATATGTTCTAAGACACTTTACTCCACATCCAAACTGTGTGTTAACTGGCACAAGAAAGTTCTGCAAGACTACAATTGATTCAGACTTGGTATTCATCAGAAACACCCAGTAAACCTGAAATAGTCATCAACTAGTATCAAAAAAAACCTTTTGCCATCATGAGTAGAGACTCTGTAGGGTCCCCAAACATCTGCATGCACAAGATCAATGAAGCAAATGAACAAGACTTGCTTTGAGTAAAAGACAATCTAGATTGCTTTGCAATTGGGCAAACATTACATTCATGAGCAAATAACTGTACATTATTCAAACTAGTTAGTTGTTTCAAGACCTTGAGAGGGGCATGACCCAATCTTCTATGCCAAAGACACACATCATTATCAGAGGTCTTATTAGACAAACAACTACTACTCTTATTCAGTGTACTAACATGACTGGTACTAACAGTTGACAGTGGTGGATAATGACAGTTGTGATCCTTTCTTTCAGCTTTAAGAATGTAGAGTCCATGTTCTTTCTTACCAATCCCCAATACCTTCCCACTGGAGAGTTCCTGAAATACACAAAAGTCAGGGTAGAAGACTACCAAACAGTTCAGTTCTCTAGTGAGTTGAGACACTGAGAGTAAGTTATACCTGAACTCTGGTATATATAGAACATTCTTAACAGTGATATCCTTGAAACAGAGGAATTCCCAATCTGATCAATATCTATTTTACCTCCTGTAGGCAAGTGAACTTTGTTTCTATTAGTTATAATCTTGAATTCCGTCAATAAGTCTAAACTGTGAACCATATGGTGTGAGGCTCCTATGTCTACAATCTAGTTATGGTTAGCTAGATTAGACATAAAAGCATTCACAGTACCCGAGGCACTAGCAGTGGCCATATTAGCTGAGTTATCAATAGTCTTCCCCTTGTTTAGCATCTGAATAATCTGGTTGTATTGGTCCTGAGTAAGAGTAGGGGCATAATTCACTGCAGGAGCAGAGTAAGACACTGGATATTGAGTATGAAATGCTTGAGCAGGAGCATAGTTCGCTGAGCCTGAGGATGAGTAACCTCTAGATGTACCATAGGATCTGGCCTCTGAACACTGAGCCTAAGAGCTCAAAGATTGTGAGCTAAGAGAGGACTGAGCTGTCTGATATCCTTCAGAGCTAACATTGTTAACATAGCCCTGTTGTGGACCCCTATTCTTCTTAGGTTTGTAATCATCTGGATACCCATGCAGCTTATAGCAATCATCCTGCACATGACCTTTTATACCACAATACTCACATTTTACTGGTGCCTTGGATCTTTGAGAGTACCCATTAGACTTTTGAGAGTAATTATTATTCTTAGGCTTATATCTAGTGTTACTCAACAGTGCCATAGACTCTCCTGATCCAGGTTCAACACCACCTTTACAGTCAGAACCAATGCCACCCATCCTTTGACTTTCTATATTTAAAATCATAGTATATGCTTGATTAATAGTAGGAAGTGGACTAGTCATCAGCACTTGGATCTTAGCATGATCATATGACTCATTTAGTCCCATCAGAAATTGACATAACTTCTACAACTGGAAGTGCTCTACATATTGCTTAGATTCTGGGCAAGCACATGAAGGAGGAGGCATCAAGGCCTCATATTCATCCCATAACTCACTAAGTTTAGAGTAGTATAAAGACGCAATAGACATTCCCTGAGTTAATGAGGCAATTTCCTTGTGTAAGAAAATGCTCTAGAGGCATTAACTTTGTCAAATCTCTCCTTTAGATCTTCCCAGACTTTATGAGCACTAGAAGCATAAATCACACTGCTCAATAACTCTTTAGAGACAGTGTTCATAATCCAAGCTAACACTATAGCATTACATCTATCCCATAGGTCATGTAAATGAGATTCATAAAGTTCTTTTTTACATGTTCCAAGCACAAAACCTAATTTGTTCTTTCCATGTAATATAATTTTCATAGATTTGCTCCATAAGGCATAATTTTCAGAACCTTGAAGTTGAGTAGTTACGAGAATCAAACCTTGAGTATCAGAAGGATGAATGTACAGAGAATGATTATGATGAATCCTTTCAAAAGGATCAGAACCTTGTGCAACAGTACCAGTAGTGGAATTTTCAGCATTGTTAGCCATTATAGATCCTAAATATGAGCAGTATCAACAGTAAATTTGCAGAATTGTATCAAATTGCAACTAGTTTTGAAGTTTTAAAACCCTAGATTTCGAATGGGAACTCCACTGAGTTGAATTTTTTTCAGAAATGGAGAAATGAGAAAATGATTCTACAAACGGATATAAGAAGAAAAGCTTCATGAGCTGAGCTGAAGATCTTCAACCTTTAAGATCTAATACCATGTTAAAGGCATGAAGGAGATGAATTGGAGAAGAAGAGAGTTGTTTCATTAACAAGCTAAGAGAGAGAAAATATCTATTACAGTTATAAGACTCTAAGCTAACTAACTCTGTGTTTTCACTACAGTGTATCTAACTAACTAACCATAACTAACTAGTAACTAACTCTCTCTAGTTAAGTTAGTATTTACACAGCTGGCTCAACATACTTGAATCTAATGGTGGGCGTTCGGTATTCGGTTCATTTTTTTTAAACTTCGGTTCGGTACTTTGGTCTTCAGTTCGGTTTGAAGTATAGAAAAACCCGTAATTTATATACTTCGGTTTGGTTCGGTTCGGTTCGGTTTTCTAGTTCGATATTCGATTCGGAACATCAGTTGTTCAGTTTAAACCAAAGTTTATAGCCAAAAAAAAGTCGAACAAGAAAATTTATAAAGCTTAAATATTGGAGACAACCAGCATCTCATATAAGATAGTCCAAAATTGTTGTCGCTTAATGCTTATTTGAATGAATTACTAATTTGGTGCTTTACAATCCACACGTTAAGGTCAGTACCAAGAAATTTAGATGGGTTTTTTCGAACTATTCTCTATGTTGATCAACCTTATCGCAAATCGTTAGGGTTAGTACCAACGAATCTAGGGGGATCTTCTAAATTATTTTCTACGATCATCAACCTTATTGTAAACCGAGACATTATATCAGCTCTATTTCTAGCGAAGAACCTTTAATAGTTCCCTTGAAGTTTTTGATGAAAAAAAAAACTTCTGTTCTTCGGTACCCGATGTTCCAGAATACCCGAAACTGAAGACCAAACGAAGACTGAAGTTTTAAAATTTTCTAGATCGAACCCGAACCGAAAAATCGAAGTACCGAATTAGTTCTGTTCGGTTCAGTACCTCGGTTTTTTCGGTTTAGTGCCTACCCTACGTGAATCTATTAAAGGTCCTTAAGGGAATGCCATTTGGCATATGCATTTGAGAGAGGTATGTGTAATGTATCTTATATGAAATTGCATATATCCACAGACGAGACGAGTTTATTTATTTATATTCTTTCAATCTTATTGCCACTTTAGGATACATTATTTCATCAAAAAAGAAAAATACACTAAAATACTCTATTATATCTTTATGTTCAGAATGTCTCGAGAAAATGGATATTCTGTACAAATAAAATATTTCTTATTTTTGCACTTAGTGCTTAACTCAGACAATTACCATACTTTTCATAGCCAAGAAGGAAGAAGAAAAAATTGATATATGTCTTAAGTACTTAAATTAATTGGTCTAGTGAGAATTTGGGTTATATTGGTTGCGACCTACCCCATTTAAAGGGGATGACCTAAAAAAGGTAATTCCCACTCGGGTCTTTGGATTAGGGTTTCTTGCGCTTCATTATTGACCCGATAGGGCTTGATGAGGTAAATCCTCCCTATGCCGAGAGGGTTTTGAGGAATACATTAGAGGTCCGACCATTAGTGTTACCCATGAGATTTGTAAGGTTAATGCAAGCATTTAGTTAAGAGAACCTTGTTGGAGTAGATAAACCGCTAGCTCATCCTCATCGTTTATACCCATCGCCATTATTTAACTTGTTTTACATTAATTGCTAGTTGTAGTTGTAGTTAAGGTACTTTTACCCTTATTCATTGGTAATTTACGGACAATTCTTTGAACTCATTATTATTCAATCTAAGTCTAATAGATTACTTTGCTAAGCTCCCTGTGGAATCAACTCTGACTCTTGTTGGGTACTATTACTTTTGAAACAGCCCCATCATCCTTAGTAGTGAATGGATTGAGCGTGAATCAACTCACAACATGTGGTAAAGTTTAGTGATTCACTAATGTTAAATTTAATTCTATTTCATCCATAGTTTCGCTCTACTATAATTCAAAGCATCAATTTTAATTTAACTAAAAATAGAATAAATAAGGATAAATTTGGCACATCTTTTTCTTCTAAGGAAATTGATTAATTAACTTATAATTTTTTTTGCAATTTTTTTTTATATTTCACCGCTTACTTTGATGTCAACAAATGATTTTTAGTTTAAAAGAAGTAAAAAATTTGAGAAACCTATTAGGAGATCGGTGCTCTCTTTGAGATCCAAGTAATTTGAATTTGCGGCAAAAATTCTCACATCCGAGGCAAAGTGATCCTACCAAAATCAATTCATTCCAGGTTAAATGAAGTCAATACAAATAGAAGATGTTGAGTGCTGGAAAAATATGTAATATTAGGAGGACTTATAGTGTTTTATACTATATACTAGTATCATAAAAAAAATTACACTATCAATATATTTTAACAAGGATGTTGTAACATGTAATCTACCCTATTTTAGTATTAGAAATTATTGAGATACGGAGTTTTAATGTTTCACAAACCTACTAAAGAAACTGTTTAGACGATATTCTCATATCATTAGTGTTGAAGCTCAGTCCACATTAAGATAACTTCTATCCTTTAGTTTGAAGTTGGAATTTGTTATTTTTTCTTCTCTTTCTTTCATTCTTCTTTTTGCTCAATTTTGGTTAGTTTAAGCTTGAGCCCAACTTCACACTTTTAGTCTGAATTTGGCTCATTGTCAAAATAAAAAAACTTAAAGTTGAGTGAACTTCAAACCATGAGCTGAGAGGTTGAGTACATAAGAAACTTTTACATAAAAGTATAAATTTTAGAAGTTATTAACAAAAATAGCACTATTTTAGAAAAATTACCCAATATAGAGGAAAGGAAAAGTTAATTACAAAATATAGCAAAAACATAGCATAACATAGCAAAACCTTACATTCTTCCTCCCATTTCCCCCAATTTCACTTTCCCTCCTCCTATTTCCCCAAATTTCACTTTTACTCCTGTCATTTCTCCCAATTTCACTTTTCCTCCTCTCATCCTCAACCACCTCGTATCTCGCTGTATCTTACTGTATCTCTATGTTTCTCAACTACCAACCACCTCGTATCTCATTGTATATCAACTACCAACCACCTCATATCTCGTTGTATCTCGATGTATCTCGACTGCCAACCACCTTGTCTCTCGTTGTATCTCAACTACCAATCACTTTGTATCTCGTTGTATCTCTACCAACTAACTCGTATCTCAGTGTATCTCAACTACCAAGTGCCTCGTATCTTGATGTATCTGCTTTGTTTTGCCCCGTATCTAATTATTTCTAGACTGTATCTAGTCGTTTCTAGACTATTTCAGCATTGTTTCATCCTATTTGTCCGTTGTTTCTCATTGTTTCAAAACTATTTCACATTTTTTACGTTGTTTTGCATTACTTTTTACATTTTGTTTCAGACCTTTTCACTAGCTTTTTCAGACTGTTTCAGCATTGTATCTCGCTGTATCTGCACTATTTTTGCTTCTAATCTAACTGTATCTCCTTTGTTTCAGGTTGTTTCATAACCGTTTCAGGTTGTTTCAGCACTGTTTCAGCTTGTTTCTCATTGTTTCTAAACTATTTCACCTTTTTTGTGTTGTTTCATATTATTTTTTATATTTTTTTAAAAATACTGTTATTTCGAACATAATAACAGAACCAGCGATAACAGTCATAATTCCCTAGTGAAACCACATGTCCAGACAAATAGTGAAAAATATCATCGAATAGAGCAAAAACAGAATATTTCAATCTATGCAACAATAACACAGTGGAGTACAGAGACCCCGGTGATGGCAACGGTGTAGCAGCGGCCGGAGATAATAGCAAAGTCCGGAAGAGGGAGGCGCGACACTGATTTAAGAAGGCGTCGCTGCTACTCCAAACCACTCCTCTCACCGTCAAATTTTCCCGTTCATTTTTGCAGCAAAGTAACGGCATAACAGAAGAGTTGTACTTTTATCAGAAACGTCATTCTCCGGCGAACCTTTGTCCACTTGCTCCGACGAACAAGGAGCTGTGACGGCTGTTGTTGTTTCAGCGCCGCTGCAAATGACTTGTGCCCAAGGAGACTGTAAACTCCGGTGAGTCAGTGGACTTTTTAGGCCACTGTCAGAGAGGCGGCGGCGGGGACAGGTATAATAGGTGAGGTGTTGTTAGATGCTGAAGAATCGGAAATGGAGGAATTTTGAATATAAATTGGAAATAGGGGAAATGTGCTAAAAAAAATTCTATGTGTTGTAATTTGGTAAATATTGCTATGTTTTATAATATAGGGGTGTTGGTTTGTATATATGTATAAAAACCTCATTACATAAATTCAAGAAATTTTTTCAGAAATTGGCAGCCCACTACCCAAAATCACAAACAACAGGCCATATATTTTTTTCATGCATAGCATTCATCCATAAAATTACAAATTTAAGCACTCTTCAAAATAAAAATACTTTAGCTACAAAATCTCCCCTCCCCTGCGCACTGATCTGCCGGCATACACTCTCCCTCGCCGGTGGTGTCATTATTTTTTTTGTATTTCATTGAAGTTATGTTGTTGATTTTGTCTATATCATTGCTTTGTACAAGTTTATACACCCAAATCTCTCCGAAAAAATAAATTATACATGAATATACATAGATAAATGCGTAGGCCAGGATAGATACAAAATATACACACTAAAAAAGTAAAAATTCATATAATCATCCTTAATACTAAACAAAACTAAAAATTTATACAGATTTATTCACTCACATATACACACTTATACTAATTTATACAATTTTATACACGTGCATAAGCTTGTATAAAATTATATAATTTGTATAAATTTGCGGCATGCTACTATCTCTGAAAAAATGGTGATATTTCGGGTGAGATTCGCAAATAGATGCCATTTTTTGTAATTTTTGTGTGTTGCTTGTCTTTTAGTGTAAAAATCCCTAAATTTAACGTAAAAATTTCGCGTAGGAGCCTGTTTGGCGCGCGTTAATTGATTTGTAGCCGTCAAAAATAAATTCGTTGAGAAATAGCCACATCCGGACAAATCCCAGTATAAATACTGGGGCTTTGAACAAGTTTTGTTCAAACCCCCAGTATTTATACTGGGCGAAGCTTCAGTAAACTAGCCCCAGTATAAATACTGGGGCTTTGAACAAAACTTGTTCAAAGTCCCAGCATTTTGTTATGGGACTTTGTATAAAGCTTCAGTCCCATAACAAAATACTGGGGCTATGAACAAAACTTGTTCACAGCCCCATCATTTTGTTATGGGACTGAAGCTTTATATATAAAGTCCCATAACAAAATAATGGGATTTATCCCTTTGATGGGACCTTTGTTATGGGAATAAATCTCATTATTTTGTTATGGGATAAAGTCTCATAACAAAATAATGGGACCTTTGATCATGTTAGTTCAAGGTCCCATTATTTTGTTATGGGATTATTTTGTAATGGACCTTGAACAAGCTTCAGTCCCATAACAAAATACTTGGGCTTTGAACAAGTTTTGTTATGGGACTAGTCTGGGGTGTTTTTCCAACGCTGATGGAGCTTAAGTGTGCGCGCAAATTTTTTGCTATTCTTCAGTGAATTTTGAAATGGTGGATAGTTTCCAATGAGCGCGTCCAAAAATGGCTAGTGATCAAAATTTCACAAATTTAACCCTCATGGTTTGAAAGTGAGTAGCTATACTTATGAATTATTTTTAAAGAGTTGGCTAAAAATTAAATGAGGCAGGTAAAATACGCTGCTGACTGAAATTTTTCCGACGTTGATGGAATAGGGCTGATTTGCAAAAATATGACACATGAAGCAATGGTTTGCATTTTTGTACCTGCTAACAGAAGGTTTGCAAAAATGTCCTCGCTAAGATTTAATGAAAAAAATTCGGGGCCAAGACTTGCCTTTATATTTTTCCTCTTTTCAACACTTATCCCGTCAAGTATTGTCAATAGGCAATACTTGCCGCACTTAGCCGTAAGCCTTGGAAAAAAGACAAGACTTGCTATTGGCCCCTGCTCGATTTGCCAACACTTGAACGGCAAGTGTTGGCAAAAGGCAACACTTGCCGCACTTCGTCGTAAGTCTTGCCCCTTCCAGTTTTCCCTGCATTCTCGTCATATAACTTGAAGTATTGGCAAAACAGCACTTGCCCTTGAAGTATAGCCAATTGCCAAGACTTACAAAATTTTTGCCTTGAAGTCTTGGCTCCGGACTAAATAAGGGCATTTTGCTAGAATATTTCTTAACGCGGGTAATTTTGTAAAACCACTCCTTATAGAGGGCATGCGGTGAATTTTTTGATGGAATAGAGCCTATTGAAAATACTAGTGATTAACACTTTCGCATTTAATTCAGATTCATTAAAATTTAGTGTGTTCTAACTCCATTTATACTGAGTCATAAAAGTAGTGCAACAAGTGCAAAAAACTATAATATTTTCTCTTGATTAAATCGAATTCCTAAAGTCAACGTTCTCATAAGCCTTTCCACAGATTATATTAGAACATATACAATATGTCATTCCATTCTAGTTTAGACTAATTCTCTGTACTTGATTATATGTACTTTGTTTTCACATATATTATAAGGTAGCTTTTGAATAAATCAGAGATGAATAAGTAAATTATTGAGCTACAATGTGTACTATAAATATCTCCATATCTATTCACTATTTCTCACCAAGAATTTAACAAGAATTAGCTATGGCTAAGTCATGCACCACCTTCCTTGCTCTCCTCTTCTGCCTCCTCCTTGTAGCTGCTACTGGTGAGTTTCCATGTTATGTACTTTTTTATATCGAAAAAACACGCGAAATATTGTAATATAACGTGATCACTAAGAACTTCGAATACATCATACGTCTCATTCTTTGTAGGAAAATTCAAATTGGTTTCTTTGTTGTACAAATTAACTTGAGATACTTTGTGTATTTATTTTATGTAGAAATGCAAATGGCAGAAGGAAAATACTGTTGGAAGAAAAGTCACAAATGGCATGGCCCTTGTCAGTATTCTTACAAATGTAGCCATCATTGCAAGCACTGGTTTGGAGCTGAATATGGAATTTGTAAGAAATACCAATGGGGACACAAGCATCACTGGGCAAATTATGCTTGTTATTGCTATTCTCCTTGCCATTAATCATGAGGAATTCAGAGTCACAAGGAATGCTACATAAATAAGAATTCGACTATCTAAATAATGTAACCTAAATGCTGCATACCAACAAGCAGCTGGATTAATTTTAAGTGTGTGTGTGTGTGTGGGGGGGGGGGGGGGGGAGAAAGAGAATGTAATAGTATTAAGGTATATTGGGGGCTGACTAGTTTGGTCAAGCTTTTCTTGAAATGATATGTTTCTTCCATTTTATTGCGTGGTTTTCCATGCAACAATAAAAGATTGTATTATTCTTTGAAATCGATTGCTAGTTTTTTTTTAAAAGAAAAACAAAAGAGGCGTGGAATTTAGTTTAAACATAAAGAAGACGCTTATGATAGAAAGAAAAAGGGTAAAAATTAAGTGGTTGAAACTGCAAAATGAAATGTATTTTCGAAGAAGAAGAAGGCATTTTCCAATTGTTATTAGCGATTTTTCGTCAATTGAAAAAAGCAGAAGCTTGGTAAAGGATAAACCAGGTTACAAACTCCAGATAATGTGTGTTGTTTATCATTATTCACGTTAATACAAGCAGTAATTATTTGTATGAATCAATGCTATGACGACGAGGCAGAAGAAAAAGGTTAGAATTGATATAAAAGGTTAGAATCAAAAACTTTTAAGATGCTCTTACGTTTTGGGTTGTTAGTTCTAATGGTTGATCTATTATTCATCAGCTAATCGGCTAATCCCGAAAGTAAACTTTATGTTAGAGCAATCTTTCTCGCTTTATCGGTTTAATTATCCGCTATATTATTGGTTCTTATGGTTATTTCCTTGGTGTATGTTGCATGTTCGCTTCTCTCAAATGAATATATATTGATTACTGCTCGTACTTCTTGTTTCATATTTCAAGTGTTGATTGATATAAAAGGAATCTAATCTCAATATATATATATATATATATATATATATATATATATAGCCCTGAAAAACTTAAATAAGAATTGCTTAAAATTATGTATTTAGAAAATAACTCTAAATTTTGATATGTCCCGATCAATTTGGAAAAGTTGTGACCCTTAGAGTTTGTTACTAATCTTTTGAATTAAATTAACTGTTGGTGGCTAATAATGAAAAGTCACACTCTTATATAGAAAGTTTTTGTCCAAAGCAGCCACAGTTAGCCACTTCGTTGAGTTGGTAGAAATTCTTTTTGGCCATTCAACACACAGAATTTGATAGCTTCAGTATTTCCTACGCGTCAAGGTTAGGCAGTTTTCATATATTTCTTGATGTTCTTGTACCTTTATATGAGTTCTCATGATGCAGATTGGAATATTTATAAAGTTATGTTCATAGCATAATCTAAGTACATTGTTTTATGGAGTGAACCATATTTGGAACGTGAATTTTGTGATTATGTATGAAATAATATATACTTATTCTCATGTTTCATTTGTAGTTCTATTATGTTTCTGTACCTTTTTCCCATCCACTTTCATGTAACCAAAATGTTAAAAG
This sequence comes from Petunia x hybrida, assembly GCA_037355625.1. Taxonomy (NCBI): domain Eukaryota; kingdom Viridiplantae; phylum Streptophyta; class Magnoliopsida; order Solanales; family Solanaceae; genus Petunia; species Petunia x hybrida. The sequence continues at coordinate 19,065 of JBBBVM010000985.1, forward strand.
GAAATTGATCTCCAGTGTTCTTTCTATGAGCACTTACTTTATTTGCAAGTGAAGTGTTACACACTATGTTAATGTTATCCTACAATTACCTTACTTGATTCAATCCGCATGTGTATTTTTAATGTTGTAAAGTTACTTTGAATATGCTTAAAAAGAAAATTGTGTTGGTAGACCAAAAGATCTAACAAGCGAGATAAATAAGAGTATTAGCTATTATTTAGTTCAATTGATTGGATAAGCTATAATGGTGATGAACCATAAAAATATCTCTTCCTCCCAGAATTAAACTTTGATTATTCTCTTTTGTAGGTCCAGAAGATATCCACACATTTTGATAACAAATGATCTTCATGTTTTTTAATTCTTGAGTCAAAATTTGTTATAATAATATTAATTTATTTTTTTTATAACACCACGCATTATAAGATTCGGCATATATATATATATATATATATATATATATATATATATATATATATATATATATATATATATATATATATATATATATATATATATATCTATACTATATTAAAAGCACGAAGGCCTTTAGTAAATGTTGATTGAACTTTTTGCCCTTCATTAAAAGATTCCACAATAGACAAAATTGTCATTTATCATATATTTCCTACATTTTATTTATTATATTTATTTTCTCTATCTTTTTTCATAATTGACGTATTTAAAACCAACTTGGATTGTCCATGATATAGAAAATAAAATATGGATACAAAATATTACCTAAACCTTTGCCTAATTTTTAGGATTTATTTTAAGCATCTTCTTCCTACTCCATAATTGTATTTGCGTCAATTTAAACACAATTGTATTTTAAATCAACTAGAATTGTGTTCACTTAGTATTCAGAAAAACATGTGGCTGAAGACGGCAGCAACACCTAATTGGTAAGGAATTCTAACTAAATGATAAACTACTATCCTTTATAAAGTGTTGGATGGCAATTCTTCCATTGTGCTTATCCGAGTGCCTCAGTACTCATAGTTTATGGTTTCATTGGATCCTTTGTTTTAAAAAGGATATATGCATGCTAATTGAGTGTCTCATCTTTAATTTTTTTTAATTTAGAATATAGCTTATGAGTTTTGTTGTTGTGTAGGTGTAGCGTGGACATCAGTTAAAGACATTGATTCACATTATATTGGTGAAGTTGTTTTTGATGTTTATGAGGTATGCATATTCTTTTACGTATTGTCTAATGGCAATGGCAAGTATAATGACACTAGCTTTATTAGGATTTGGTTGATATATTTCATTTTTCTTTTAGTCTAATATGTCTACAGGTTAAAAAGGAGGTACTGTTTGATTTGCTGAAAGCAAAACGAAGTGATAGTTTGATTTCCTATTAATATTAATTTCAGATGTTCTTCCTCACTTTAGATTGATAATTAAGTGGAGTAATATTCTCTATTCACTTTATTTGCTGTTTAACTTTTTTTACCTGAAAATTATGGATTTTAGGCTCAACCACTTGGTTATTAGAAGTGTGGAGGAGTCAAGGTGCTCCACTTCCTTGTCAAAAGTACTAATAAAATCATGATACAATAATTTCATTATCTCAATCACTTTTTGTATACGTTAAAGATGTAAGAAATTTTTTTGCCTTCTAATCTTTGTGCTTGTAGTGAATATTCACTATTGGTGTTTTTATCCAAAGGAGAGATATTGATAATTTTATGAATCTTTTATTTAGATAAAGTAAAATTGAAATTCGCCCTTCTATCATAGGGATAAATTGTTATTCATCTTTGAGTCCACCTTAAGTGGTATCTGTTGGTATATGTTAGAATAACTCTAAATATCTAATAGTCTTATGCTTGAGTAAGTACAGCCATTTGATTCAATCTTTCAAAAGTTGTGTTAATTATTGAACTTCTTCAAATTGTGTTAATTATTGAACTTCTTTAAAGTTGTGTTCTTGTGCAGGAGACGTAAATTTTTTATTGATCATAAATAATTGGAATTGAAGGTATGTACTATTGTAGTTCATATTCTTTCTTCTCGAACATATTATTTGTTATTGTTTCTAGCATATCCACGTTATATTGTTAATTGTATTAAAATTTTCCATCTTTTCTAGCATTTCCACGTTGTATTGTTCATTTTATATAATAATCCATATGTTAAAATGATTTGACTTGATTCAACATACAATGGTTCATTTCTCTTGACAGTTTGTAAATAAAAATTATGAAAAGAAAACATGCCAGGAATCAAGCGAAAGTATTGCTTCTAGAGTTTATGTCATCTTTTATGGAAATTTTGGAATACAAACAATTCTTACTTGAAGTGTTAGTTGTACTGAGAGTATTATGATAAGAAGTCAAGTTGAAGGTATTAACTTCCATTGTGTCTTTACATGTTAGTGAATTTCAAAGCCATGCCAATTTCGCATGGAAAACAGCACGTTGAAGTTTGAACACCTCTAATATACTCTGTCCGTTCAAAATTAGTTGACACTTTAGCAATAATCATTTGTCCCAAATTAGTTAACACTTTATAATTTCAAGTCTAAAATTGTTAGTCTTTTCCAACTACACCCTTAATAATTTAAAAAAATCTCAATAAAATTTAATAGTAGAATATTAAATATGGATAATATAGTAAAATACATACTCTATTTAATACTACTTTTCAAAATGGGTGTGAAAAAGCTGAATGTAAAAACTAATTTGAGACAGAGAGAGTAAAAGCTTCACTGGCACATCAATCTTTACATACATTTCTTCCACATAATTGCTTGTTGCATATATGTGGATGTCAATTTCTATAACACGTTATTCTTTATCCTTAATTATACTTTAATTATTCTTATTTCGTAGAATATACGTGCAACGCATGTTGAACCCCGAAAAAATTATTACCCTTTCTTTTAAGAAAAAGATAGGTTTCGGGTATATTTCAACAAAATGGGATTCCAAAGGGTTTCTTTGGAGTCGCCACCTAATTTAAGGATTATTAGGAACCTAAGTTAACTAAAGAGTGCAATTTATTCCTTTAAAGGAAAATAATTCAGAGATTCTTAGGTAAGTGGTTCTGTTAAATTCGAAAGAAGGTCCCTTGCGTGAGCACTTTCGAAAATCCGCTAAAAGCGGTTAATCCGGCGATTTTCACTAATTTGTTAAGGATAATAAGTATATAAAATTAATTTTAAATAAAGATGATAGGAATAAATATAAATAAGACAAGATTTTAATTATGCCGATACTTAAATAAATAAATGACCCAATTTAAGATTAATTAAATGGATAATGAAATAATGATCAATTGATTAATTAATAGAATAAGTAAAGATTAAATGAAGTTAGACGATTAAATAAAAACACATTAGATAAATAATTGGATGATAATAAAGGGATTAATTAATTGATTGAATAAATAGATAAATAAATAAGCAAATATATAATTAAATTAAATAAACGAATGCTTATCAATTTTGATTAAGTAAAGGAGTAAATGCATAATAATTGATTAATTAAATAAATAAATGAATAAATATTTAATTGATTAAATAAATGATTGATTGAAATTAAATAAATTAGATTAAGTAAATAAATAAAGGATTAAAATTTAATTAATTAACTAAATAAATAAATTAGATTAGATAAATAAATAACTGAATTTTAATATAATAAATAAAGAAGCAATTCGAATGAGAATTATGATGAGGGTACGATTTTAGCCGAATTTGATTTTGCACTCCTTAATTGACAAATGATTCTTGACATCCATAAATTAATTGGCGATTCGCAAAGAAATGATACAAAGTATTTATACAAAACAATAATAATTATTCACAATTCAAACTCATTTTCTACCTACTCCGATATATGGGCAAGTCCTATACAACATGCACTTTCTAAGGGAGCGGGGAAAGAGATAGGAAGATAGAACCCGGAAAGTGGCTAGAAGTCGAAGGCACAATTTGCAAACAGGAAAGGCCAGAACTCAATACATCCCAAGAGTTGAGCACCAGAAGCAACACATGGAAGGAGTGAATTCTAGACAGGTAGGCTGAATCCTTGGCCATAACAAACATTGGATAAACTCAAACAGTGCAATTATCAAGTCTTGAACTTGATCCAGATCGAGTCCGAGTTGAAGTCGAGGGTATTTAACCATGCAAAGAATATAAAAGAAGAGGAATGAGTGAACAGCCATGTCAAATAAGTGATAAAAGTACAAATAAAGAAACCATTTAACCATAAAGAATGCTCAATATGTTGAAGAAATTGAAAATCAGAGAAGCTTTAGAACATACTTCATAAGTCTTTAAGTTGCAAGTAATTTATTTAACTTTCTTACCAAAACAACAAATAAAACTTCACATATTTCCCGGCTCCAAAATGCCAAAAATACGGATCATTTCTCTAATATTTGAACTAACTCCTCATTTTAATTTACAGAATCAATTAATTTACAGAAATGTGTTATATGGCTAATATACTCTAATTAAACCATCCCAAAGCTTATAGGTTCAGTAAAAGGCCAAGCTCAACCATTTAGAGAGTAAGAATATAGTCAAGATCTCACATTAAACTAACGCTATTCACATGAAACAAATGAAGACGTTCCATTAAGTGTTAAAGATGGTAGCAACATTTTCAATTTGCTTAAAAGAAAGTTTGGAGCAGGAGATGACATGTTTGAAAGATGTGATTAGAAAAGCAAGAGGTATCTCTGGTTAGTTTTATCACTGACTTCCACTCCCACATATGATCACCCATATTCTTATACAGTAAACAGGCATAATAAGTGTATATATAATCTGTAGAAAACAAAAGGGGTACATTATATCCACATACCATGAAATTATTATAATCAATATGATATGGAACCTAGTTACTCTTAAAGGTACTGCATATTCAAGATACCACCGACACTTTCTTTATCATTTTGTAGCAGAACTTGGGCAGTGAAACACACCTTATTTTACCTTAAGTATTTCTTGGACAGGAAACTGGACAGAACAGGAAATACGAACCAAAGGAACACCTATGATTAGTAGAATGCTTTGGAGAGAAGAGCAGCATGCTAATCAACCAGAATAGTTATGGAAACTAACAAAAATATAAGCCACTACTTAGTAGATCCTAGAGCTAACCCCTTCAATCCCTGCACTCCTATACCAACTCCTACACTTCTTAACAAACCTGCACAATATTATCATCTCTTCTACTGCCCTGAAATCAATCAAGAAACTGAAAACACCCCTAACTATGCCTCCCTACATACTCCAAATCTCCCTATAAGCTGCCTGACACTCTCCAATCATCCTCCAGACAAGCCACCCTTTCGCACCAAAGAACAGACCTCACACACAGGACCTAAGCTCCCTGCTACTACCAGAATCTCACTGAATATACAGCATATCAAACCTCCCCGACTCCCTGGACTACACCTACTTATCACCCTCTCAAATACTTCCCCGACTCCACCTACAAGACCTTACATTTCTCCACTTCAAACAGCCAGCAAGCAGACCTCCATAAGACACCTGCAACACCTCCAATTAACCAGGAAGACACACACGCACACACCTTAAACAACTATTTACACATATTTCAACATTTATTCCAGCTAAAACAACCACTATACTGCCTATACACCACCCAGACTCCTGCAAACTAAACTGAACAAACTCCACACATCCAGAAAACAATCACAGCCTCAATGCACCAACCTACACTCTCCTGAAATAGAACACCCCTGCTGCTGCTCCTATAGCTAAAACAGAACCAGGCTACTACCCTTACTATTTCCATAGCAAAATAGGAACTGGAACTATGCTTCCTAAACAAGACCTTCAAACTGAACAACCAAGAAATGCAACCCCTTTTTACTTACAGCACATCCAAAAAAATAATAAGAAACAGGAACGAGCCTGATACTCTTTTCTTACAAAAAACTAAATTTGACAAGATTCGTACTTTACACATTAAAGCTCACTGACATTTCTTTAATATGGATATCAAAATCAAACAGTGAACTAAGAAATTTTCTAACGTCGACATGAGTATTTCAAGCTATACACTAAAGTTAATAGATACCTAAAGATAAAAGTTATTCTTAAGTCGTTAAACAAATAGAAATAGTAACCTGAACGCTAATGATGAACTAGAATAATCACATAATGTCGGAAATACAAAAGAATTAAATGAGGTTAAGATTTTTACCTTTTGCGATGCAGCGAACCGGGGCGAGAATCTGAAGCGAGACTACTCGAAACAAATGCGATGACTCGAATAAAGCGACGACTCAAATAATGAAGAAGCGACTTGAAAACGATAAGCGATAAAGCAAAAAATCAAAGGAAAATCAGAAACAACAGCCGTGCTTTTTGAACTTGAGGAAAACAAAGTAAAGTGTATGTGCTGCTTTTCTTTGTATGTATTTCTGCCTTTCTATTTTCTATCACTGTAATATCTCCCTGTCATCTCCCTCGCCGCTGCTCTATCCACTCTCCAACGGCTCTTCCCCTAAAAATTGGAACCCCCTTTCCCTCTCTTATCCACTTCTATTTATATCTGTAAATTAGGGTTCTAGGGAGTGTAAAAAGTGGTGCAAAAATACCAAACGACCCCCCAACGGCCCTTAACGGATAAGGCTATGGTACCAATTCATGAGCTGGAGATGGGACCGGATGATTTTGGCCTGTTGTGATTTCAAATTTTGGAAAATTGAAATGGGTCGCGGGTTTCATTGAGAAGAAAGGAGCCGGGTCGGGAATTGGGGTCTGATTGAAATGGGGGAGGGAAATTAGGCGTGTTTAATTAAAGTCAGGGATTTACATGGGTATGCTGACATTAGGCTGCGAATTATGTTTTTATCCTTTTCTTTTGAAATGAATAGTCTACTTTTAATTCTCCAAAATTGCCTTTGTTTAAAATAATTTAGACATTGATTAAAGCATTTCGGGACAAAATTGGGTGTCAACAGCTGCCCCTCTTTACCCGGAAAAGGATAAGAGTTTTTAGGGTAAAGAAGTTGACGGGAAACCAATTTTGTCCCGATAAAACCAAGACTTTTGATTTCCAAGGACCAAAAGATGAGGCTTATGGGTATGGCCGAACCCCGGTTTCCGAGTTGCCTACATATCTCGGGCTGAAAGAGAATCAGGCCATATGTAGTTCGACGACACTTAGACACGAAGACTCGCACGATTAATTGAAAAAGACGCACGAATAGGAAAGAATTCAAACTGACCCCTAATCTGGAATGAAAGATTAGGTAAGAACTTGCTTGTTCGAGTGCGATTCTTCAGATCCTCGTTGATGAGTCTAGCTCATATCAATGATTGCCCCAGTTCACTGCTAAGAAAAAGTTCCACGTTATGCTCCAAATGCTCTAAATGCTCCAAATGCTGCTGCGGTGCCGCTAAAATTCTGTAAAGACTTAACAAACGGTAAGCGAACAACTGCTAATAAAATATAATAATTGGATCAAGAAATAAATAAAGTGATGATACGAAATTGTAAATGCGGGTTGTGATATCATCAATAGTCCTTCTTTCGATCAACTGACGAGGCACTCCGCCCGGGGAACCTCTAAGCTGATCATTATTATCGCGAAACACTTCGAAGGCGGTGTTCCAGCCGACTTGTCTTGGACTATCAATCTACTTGAAAGAAACCTGCATATCCTATTTGTGGGTGGAAGGACCCGAATATCCTATTTGTGGGTGGAAGGACCCGCATATCCTATTTGTGGGTGGAAGGACCCGATATATCCTATTTGTGGGTGGAAGGACCCGAGATATCCTATTTGTGGGTGGAAGGACCCGAGATATCCTATTTGTGGGTGGAAGGACCCAGATATCCTATTTGTGGGTGGAAGGACCCGAAATATCCTATTTGTGGGTGGAAGGACCCAGATATCCTATTTGTGGGTGGAAGGACCCGAGATATCCTATTTGTGGGTGGAAGAACCCGAATATCCTATTTGTGGGTGGAAGGACCCGATATATCCTATTTGTGGGTGGAAAGACCCGAATATCCTATTTGTGGGTGGAAGGACCCAGATATCCTATTTGTGGGTGGAAGGACCCGATATATCCTATTTGTGGGTGGAAGGACCCAGATATCCTATTTGTGGGTGGAAGGACCCGATATATCCTATTTGTGGGTGGAAGGACCCGAAGTATCCTATTTGTGGGTGGAAGGACCCGAATATCCTATTTGTGGGTGGAAGGACCCAGATATCCTATTTGTGGGTGGATAAACCCTGTGTCTTGCAAAATCTGAAATCGTCTGGCCTGTGCCGGTGACGCGATAATCGATCAAAAGCTAAAATAGAGTTGTTCTGCATATGTGATAAGGCAAATATTCTTCGAGGAACTAATAGTTGCGAGTTCTTGTCGTTTCGCTGCTTGAGATTTCTGCATTCAAAGAAAAATTGTAAGTACTATAAAATTTCTGGGAAGTCGCGACACTTTGCATTGCTCCTTCCACCTTGATGCTGAACTTTGCAAAATTTGCCCCTGTTTAATCAAAGAACAAATGTTAGTTTTTGATCAAATAACGGTTGACTTGATTGAACACCTAATTTGGCTTCGAATCTGCATTTTCCTTGCATGGCAATCAAATGTGTTGTTGTTGCGAAAAATCTGACATTCTTGAAACTCTTCTCTTTGCACAAGATAAACCATCTATAACCGCTTTGGCTTGGGTTATTTGGGAAAAAACAAAATTTCATTGATTTTGGAACTAAACCCAATAAGGGTAGCAAGACATAACGTAGTTCATTACAACTAGGATGAATAAAATTGCGACAGAGTAGTTAAAACATAAGATAGTTGGGCAATGAAATGTCATTTCAAGCTGCAAAATGCGGTCTTTTCAGTCTTCTTAGCTTGCAACCCGCTTCTTCTTTGAATGTCTTGAGGTTGATGCCTCGCCTTTAACAAAAATTGTGCCTGCGGGAGGAATGTTGCAATAACCACTTAATGGATCTTCTTGCACAATTATTTTGCCATTATCAATCAAGCTTTGAATTTTGTATCTCAAACCACTGCATTCTTCAGTATCATGGCCTTGGATATTTGAATGATAAGCACAATGCTTTGACGGATCAAAGTGTGGAGGCAAGTACTTAGGAATTGTTCCTTTCCTTGGTTGCAAAAGTCCTTCAGCTTGCAGTTTTTCAAATATGCTTGTCACAGACTCTTCTAGAGGAGTGAATGTATTCGACTTCCTCTTCTTTGACACCGGATCATCTGAATATGATTGTTGAAATTGACTTTGAGAGCCTTGCAAATTTGAGGGTTTCTCTGATTGAGTGGTGTACCCAAATAAACCAGAAGGGATTTTTCCTGTTGCTATGCCTTCTTCTATCATTTTTCCCACTTGGATCAATTCAGAGAAGTTGCTTGCATTACTGACGACCATTTTGGCATAGTATATGCCTTCTTGCATGTCAATGAAAGCTGCTATTAACCTCTTCTCAGACAAGGGAGGATGCATCTTAGAGGCCTCTAACCTCCACCTCATAGCATATTCTGCAAAAGACTCATGAGACATCCTCTTAATGTTGCGCATATCAAACACATCGGGATCTTCTACTATGTTGAACTTGTATTGTTCCACAAAGTCATGAGCCATATCCTCCCATGTGTGCCATTTGGAAAAATCTTGTTTGGTATACCATGCAAGTGCCATTCCTGATAAACTTTGAATGAAAAATCTCATCCGCAAAGCTTCACTCTTGCCAATTCCAATCAATCTGCTGCAATAATCTTTCAAATGAGCATAGGGGTTCCCCTTTCCATCGAAAGTGTTGAATTTTGGTATCTTATACCCATGTGGAAGCTCAATGTCCGGGTGAATGCATAAGTCTTCATAAGATAAACTCTGAATGTTCCTAGAGCGCAACTCATCTTTAATGACCTTGTGCAAATTGCGGATTTGTCTCTGCATGCTATGTAAATCAGCTGTCTCAACTTCTTTTCTAGGCAATTCTCGTGGGCGCACTATCACTTGATTTGATTGACTCCCGACAGCAGGCATAGTGCTAAAAGGTGGTTGGCATAAAGTTGCAGCTGGCCAAGCAATTGGATTGGTAAGATATTCCTGCGGGATTTGTGGATATATAGAATGTATAGGCATTGGGTTATTAGGCATTGTTAAGTAAGGTGGATTGGAGGTAAAGCTTGTATTTGGCAAAGGTTCGCTAGTGTTGACAAAGTTGACAACCCTATTCCTTCGGACCACATGTTCTTCAACATCATCATTCTGCGCTCGCAAGATACCCATACCAGAACTGGTTGCCTGAAGCTGCTTTGCCATGTTGTTTTGTCCTTGATGCAGATTTTCAGCCATTTCAGTGTTCAATGCTAGCCAACCTTTAACAAGTGAATTCTACACATTGAACAAAAGTAAGTTAATATGTAAAATAGCAATGGATGCATAAGACTTTAAGTATAAAATAGGCCATTAGGCCGAATGGATGGGATCAAATTCCCGACTTGACAAAGAAGTAAAATATTTGAGAGTTCGAAACTCAATGATCAACAAAATTTGATTTTTCAAGACGCGAGTTGAGAAAAACAACTTTGAAAGTTTTTTACTAAATCAGTATGCGTGCTAGACCATTTTGGCGCAAATTGCTAAAATGATCGGTTTATTTTGAACATCAATGCTTTGCTCGACTATCAATTCTTGCTTGCAAAATAACAATCTGCACCAATCCTTAAAACTGCTTCTAATAATGACCAGACCAACTCAATGTCTTCAACTCGCTTTTTGCAAAATTCTGCCCCAGTTATGACTTCAAGATTTCAACTTGCTTTGCGAAAACTGCCCCAGTTATGACTTTCGATACCTCAAATCGCTTTGCAAAAGCTGCCCCAGTCGCAACTTTCAATACTTTAAACTGCTTAACAAAAGCTGCCCCGGTTGTAATCTCTCACGACTTCTACTTGCTTTGCAAAATTTGCCCCAGTTTCTATCTTTGGGAAAATTGAAATTTAAATACTAAAGGGTCGAGCCCGATGGAGGAGCCTACGTATCCCTCCTTGGGAATCAGACCGTGCGTAGTTCTGCTTACATAGAAGAGAATTTTCAAATGCTGGTGTAACCGAAACTCGATATGAGTTGCCTACGTTTCCCGCCTTGGGAAACCGGTTACCGTAGTTTGCTTACATAGAAGTAGAGTCAAAACATTCATAATTTGATATTCTTTCTTTTCTTTTAACAAAACTTAACAAAAGGAAAATACAATAATTACTTCCTAATAATGCAAATAAACTAACTTCTGCTTCTGCCACTCTGCTGCTTTTCTGGAACTTAATAGGTGCCTAAATGCCCTTCTTCGAGGGATTTTCCTTTGCATATGGTAAGATTGCGACAAAAGGTTCGCCAATGCCGTTTGTAGGCAGAATTTTGACATGGCCAGATTTGATCAAGCTTTCAACTTTCTTCTTAAATAAAGTGCATTCTTCAATAGTGTGCCCCTGCATCCCTGAATGGTAGACACAAAATTTCCTCAAATTTTCGGGCTTATGTGACAGATACGGCTTTGATTTTGCAAGATATACTAAACCGACCCTCAGAAGCCTCTCAAACAGGTTTGCATAAGATCCTGGTATTGGTGTGAATGCAACAGCAGGTGCTTTGTGGCGGCTTGACTGAAAACCTGGATTGACAATCATTTGCTCGATGTCATAAGGTTTTTCTGCTATAGGTGGCAAAGGGCTTGGCATAACAGCTTTTCCTTTGTCTTTAGATTGCGCCTCAGCTAAGCCACACGCTCTCTTGTCAATTATTGCAACCGGCTCATCTTGAAGCTCTGCAGATTTTCTTTTCAACGGACTGCCCTTCGCAAGAATTGGGTTCGAGAATTCATAATGCTTGACAAAGTCCCGGGCTAGTTTATCCCAATTGTCCAATTTCCAAGGACCTCGTATTGCAAACCATGTCAAAACTGGTTCCTTAAGTGTCCTAGCAAACATCATCAACTTGGTTTCATTGCTTGGTCCATACCTTGCGACCCAGCCAAGGTATGCTTTCAAGTGATCATGAGGATTTTCTGTCCCGTCATACATTGGTGGATCAGCCGAGTCAAAAACATTCACATGTTCACTTTCTGCCTTCCCTAAGCTTACTTGAGATGGTAGAGCATTCTCATCTATCATTGTGTCATTGCTATCTTTAGCATTGGGAAGTCCTTTCCCATTGCTTTTCTCATTGCTAGTTTTTGATGAGACACGGAACCCGTTCTCCAATAAGAATGCATGCAGATGGGGGAATTCTCGAGCATCACACTCGAATGCGGGAGCTACTTGACTTGTAGGAGGTGCAAAAGTAGAGATAGGAGCAACAGGGGCACTTGGCCCTGGGCTTGGCACATTTCGCACTGGGTTGCGAGCATCCATGAGCGCGACAACCAATTCAGTAAGACTATCAAGTCTCTTCTCCAAACTTGCTACGGTTGCTTCAAGCTTGTTAACCTTGTCTTGGTGGGATTCCTCATTTTCAGTCAAGTCAATCACAATAGCTTGGTGAGCCATAGGTCCTAATCTTGATGTTCAAAATAATTAACCCTTTAGCAACGCATACCGAAATTAATAAAAATTTATTAAAGATGAAACTGACGGGCCAACTTATTCCAAAAGGAAAAAAATTGAGACCGTACTGAAAAGACCCAAAAGTTTGAGCAAGACACTCATTTTGTTAAAGCAAACCAGATGCGAAACGCTTGTTTAATTCTGAAGTTAGTTTCAAAAAGGATAACTTGCGAATACTTTAAAATTTGAACACTAGACAATATTTTGCAAAATGACAAGACTGGAAGTAAGACAAACAAAAGAAAAGTTTGAAAGGCGTTTTAAAATAATAGTATGCATGAATTCAGATGATAGATAAATGATTTCATAAAGCGGTTAACTTTTACAAAAGATAGGTTGAAGTAACATAACATTAATCTTACCATACCGCCGAACAAATTCAATCACAGCGCAGTTAGTGCCAACAAATTTCAAGCAAGCAACACATATTTAGCAAGTAATTGCATATTGGACAGATAATTTGACATGTGGCAACCACAAGTAATTGAGCGTAAATAAAAATGCGAACATTTCCTACCCTGTAAGGTGCCTCTTTGTGCCAGAGGTGGGCCTAAGACGCGCAAACGAGTGGTAACGAAAAATAGTTCATGCCAGTTTTGAGCGATTCAGATTTAGAGTAAGCAATAAATAATAACAATAATTGATAATAATCAGCTCTCCGCCTTGACACTGCAATTCCAGTATCCCAAATAACTTCCAAAAATTGGTGTCAACTCGAAATTCTAACACAGCTCATGCTCTCAACAGCATCTGCACAAAATTCTAAACACAAATGCCTAAAACCCGAAACAAACCTCCATAGCTTTTGCAAACAACCACACTCCTCCAAGCATAACTTCCAATTGTTTTACAACATCCAGGGAGAAATTTTCAACTGCCTCCACAATACCAGACTGCAAATCACGAAAGGCGCCAATCGGCCTTTCAAAATAAAACCTCACTGGTCCTCGGCTTTAGACAAGCCTCTCAGCTTCCTAGGTTTTGCAAGGCTCACAGACCTTGTTCATAGGGCTCCTCACTGGTCCTCGGCTTTAATCAAGCCTCTCAGTTTCCTAGGTAGCCAAGACCACACTGGTCTTCAAGGAGGGACCCCACTGGTCATTTTATAGACATAGGGGCTTCACTCTCCTAGTATGCGACAAGCATACTTCATTCCATAAGAATTTGCAGCTGGTTAGTCAACATGGGCCTGCACACACGCAAAGCCATTCACGAGAGGGACCCCACTGATCTTTTAAAGACACCAGGGGCTTCGCCTCTTATATCTCACCATACCATACCATCTCCAAAATACAAACCAACCAAATCTGCCTAACTTTCCCCCGACTGCACTTATGTCTTGTTCACAAAATTCTGAACTATGATGTCAAATTCTCCGTGGACTGCTATGACCACATAGATTCTGCTAAATTCTTCCATCCTCTAACCTAAAAACAACATGTGAGACAAATTCTAAATCTGATTTTGCTCAAAACATGGCTAGGACTGAGGTCTCGTTATCACACAACACATAATATGCATTGTCATTAGGTTTCAAGAACCCGCTGACGTAAGGGTGGTTTCCTAACTATGGAGGCGGTACCAAGGACCGGGTCCAGACTAAGGTGTAAATGCATGCATGACCTAATCTCCTTCTAAGAGTGGGCTGACGGTTGAGGCTGACTCGACCTATGCGGGATAAACCTGGCCCCATAAACCAGTAAAACCGGCCATGACAAAAACCAGGCAAACCATATCCCGACTAACTTTGGTGACACGAAAGAAATTCAGAAACTTAGGAAGGACAATGCCCTTCCTGTATTATTGCCCGTCATGCGGGCCCCCCGTGATGAAATCGAGGAGATGAAAGAGAATTGACAGGCTCCATAAGGGAGGAAATATGAACGGAATGCAGACTATGCACAAATAAAACATGCTTCAATACATTCATTCACAACAATAAATTCTACACATACTAGTTTAGGCATGCAAACAATAAAAGAGTTAAACTACGCATACATACAATCAACACATACATAAATAAAGCAAATTCGTAAAAATCTTTTGGTTAGAACCATTTGCGCATTCCCCAGCGGAGTCGCCACGCTGTTGAACCCCGAAAAAATTATTACCCTTTCTTTTAAGAAAAAGATAGGTTTCGGGTATATTTCAACAAAATGGGATTCCAAAGGGTTTCTTTGGAGTCGCCACCTAATTTAAGGATTATTAGGAACCTAAGTTAACTAAAGAGTGCAATTTATTCCTTTAAAGGAAAATAATTCAGAGATTCTTAGGTAAGTGGTTCTGTTAAATTCGAAAGAAGGTCCCTTGCGGGAGCACTTTCGAAAATCCGCTAAAAGCGGTTAATCCGGCGATTTTCACTAATTTGTTAAGGATAATAAGTATATAAAATTAATTTTAAATAAAGATGATAGGAATAAATATAAATAAGACAAGATTTTAATTATGCCGATACTTAAATAAATAAATGACCCAATTTAAGATTAATTAAATGGATAATGAAATAATGATCAATTGATTAATTAATAGAATAAGTAAAGATTAAATGAAGTTAGACGATTAAATAAAAACACATTAGATAAATAATTGGATGATAATAAAGGGATTAATTAATTGATTGAATAAATAGATAAATAAATAAGCAAATATATAATTAAATTAAATAAACGAATGCTTATCAATTTTGATTAAGTAAAGGAGTAAATGCATAATAATTGATTAATTAAATAAATAAATGAATAAATATTTAATTGATTAAATAAATGATTGATTGAAATTAAATAAATTAGATTAAGTAAATAAATAAAGGATTAAAATTTAATTAATTAACTAAATAAATAAATTAGATTAGATAAATAAATAACTGAATTTTAATATAATAAATAAAGAAGCAATTCGAATGAGAATTATGATGAGGGTACGATTTTAGCCGAATTTGATTTTGCACTCCTTAATTGACAAATGATTCTTGACATCCATAAATTAATTGGCGATTCGCAAAGAAATGATACAAAGTATTTATACAAAACAATAATAATTATTCACAATTCAAACTCATTTTCTACCTACTCCGATATATGGGCAAGTCCTATACAACATGCACTTTCTAAGGGAGCGGGGAAAGAGATAGGAAGATAGAACCCGGAAAGTGGCTAGAAGTCGAAGGCACAATTTGCAAACAGGAAAGGCCAGAACTCAATACATCCCAAGAGTTGAGCACCAGAAGCAACACATGGAAGGAGTGAATTCTAGACAGGTAGGCTGAATCCTTGGCCATAACAAACATTGGATAAACTCAAACAGTGCAATTATCAAGTCTTGAACTTGATCCAGATCGAGTCCGAGTTGAAGTCGAGGGTATTTAACCATGCAAAGAATATAAAAGAAGAGGAATGAGTGAACAGCCATGTCAAATAAGTGATAAAAGTACAAATAAAGAAACCATTTAACCATAAAGAATGCTCAATATGTTGAAGAAATTGAAAATCAGAGAAGCTTTAGAACATACTTCATAAGTCTTTAAGTTGCAAGTAATTTATTTAACTTTCTTACCAAAACAACAAATAAAACTTCACATATTTCCCGGCTCCAAAATGCCAAAAATACGGATCATTTCTCTAATATTTGAACTAACTCCTCATTTTAATTTACAGAATCAATTAATTTACAGAAATGTGTTATATGGCTAATATACTCTAATTAAACCATCCCAAAGCTTATAGGTTCAGTAAAAGGCCAAGCTCAACCATTTAGAGAGTAAGAATATAGTCAAGATCTCACATTAAACTAACGCTATTCACATGAAACAAATGAAGACGTTCCATTAAGTGTTAAAGATGGTAGCAACATTTTCAATTTGCTTAAAGAAAGTTTGGAGCAGGAGATGACATGTTTGAAAGATGTGATTGGAAAAGCAAGAGGTATCTCTGGTTAGTTTTATCACTGACTTCCACTCCCACATATGATCACCCATATTCTTATACAGTAAACAGGCATAATAAGTGTATATATAATCTGTAGAAAACAAAAGGGGTACATTATATCCACATACCATGAAATTATTATAATCAATATGATATGGAACCTAGTTACTCTTAAAGGTACTGCATATTCAAGATACCACCGACACTTTCTTTATCATTTTGTAGCAGAACTTGGGCAGTGAAACACACCTTATTTTACCTTAAGTATTTCTTGGACAGGAAACTGGACAGAACAGGAAATACGAACCAAAGGAACACCTATGATTAGTAGAATGCTTTGGAGAGAAGAGCAGCATGCTAATCAACCAGAATAGTTATGGAAACTAACAAAAATATAAGCCACTACTTAGTAGATCCTAGAGCTAACCCCTTCAATCCCTGCACTCCTATACCAACTCCTACACTTCTTAACAAACCTGCACAATATTATCATCTCTTCTACTGCCCTGAAATCAATCAAGAAACTGAAAACACCCCTAACTATGCCTCCCTACATACTCCAAATCTCCCTATAAGCTGCCTGACACTCTCCAATCATCCTCCAGACAAGCCACCCTTTCGCACCAAAGAACAGACCTCACACACAGGACCTAAGCTCCCTGCTACTACCAGAATCTCACTGAATATACAGCATATCAAACCTCCCCGACTCCCTGGACTACACCTACTTATCACCCTCTCAAATACTTCCCCGACTCCACCTACAAGACCTTACATTTCTCCACTTCAAACAGCCAGCAAGCAGACCTCCATAAGACACCTGCAACACCTCCAATTAACCAGGAAGACACACACGCACACACCTTAAACAACTATTTACACATATTTCAACATTTATTCCAGCTAAAACAACCACTATACTGCCTATACACCACCCAGACTCCTGCAAACTAAACTGAACAAACTCCACACATCCAGAAAACAATCACAGCCTCAATGCACCAACCTACACTCTCCTGAAATAGAACACCCCTGCTGCTGCTCCTATAGCTAAAACAGAACCAGGCTACTACCCTTACTATTTCCATAGCAAAATAGGAACTGGAACTATGCTTCCTAAACAAGACCTTCAAACTGAACAACCAAGAAATGCAACCCCTTTTTACTTACAGCACATCCAAAAAAATAATAAGAAACAGGAACGAGCCTGATACTCTTTTCTTACAAAAACTAAATTTGACAAGATTCGTACTTTACACATTAAAGCTCACTGACATTTCTTTAATATGGATATCAAAATCAAACAGTGAACTAAGAAATTTTCTAACGTCGACATGAGTATTTCAAGCTATATACTAAAGTTAATAGATACCTAAAGATAAAAGTTATTCTTAAGTCGTTAAACAAATAGAAATAGTAACCTGAACGCTAATGATGAACTAGAATAATCACATAATGTCGGAAATACAAAAGAATTAAATGAGGTTAAGATTTTTACCTTTTGCGATGCAGCGAACCGGGGCGAGAATCTGAAGCGAGACTACTCGAAACAAATGCGATGACTCGAATAAAGCGACGACTCAAATAATGAAGAAGCGACTTGAAAACGATAAGCGATAAAGCAAAAAATCAAAGGAAAATCAGAAACAACAGCCGTGCTTTTTGAACTTGAGGAAAACAAAGTAAAGTGTATGTGCTGCTTTTCTTTGTATGTATTTCTGCCTTTCTATTTTCTATCACTGTAATATCTCCCTGTCATCTCCCTCGCCGCTGCTCTATCCACTCTCCAACGGCTCTTCCCCTAAAAATTGGAACCCCCTTTCCCTCTCTTATCCACTTCTATTTATATCTGTAAATTAGGGTTCTAGGGAGTGTAAAAAGTGGTGCAAAAATACCAAACGACCCCCCAACGGCCCTTAACGGATAAGGCTATGGTACCAATTCATGAGCTGGAGATGGGACCGGATGATTTTGGCCTGTTGTGATTTCAAATTTTGGAAAATTGAAATGGGTCGCGGGTTTCATTGAGAAGAAAGGAGCCGGGTCGGGAATTGGGGTCTGATTGAAATGGGGGAGGGAAATTAGGCGTGTTTAATTAAAGTCAGGGATTTACATGGGTATGCTGACATTAGGCTGCGAATTATGTTTTTATCCTTTTCTTTTGAAATGAATAGTCTACTTTTAATTCTCCAAAATTGCCTTTGTTTAAAATAATTTAGACATTGATTAAAGCATTTCGGGACAAAATTGGGTGTCAACAACGCACGTCCGCTGAAACTAGTATATATAAAAGCATGTCCTCAAGAAGGCAAAAGTCATTTTACCAAAATAACCTTCTAAAACCTAAAAATACCTACACTAAAAAGAAAATAAAATTTGCACCGCCTCAGGCTTTCAAACGTTGCCAAAATTGAAGGATGCAACTCTTGGGGAAGACTGTCTTTTTAACTTCCAAGCATCCAAACGAAACGAAAAAATAACAAACAAATTGCAGGCTTGCAATTCAATTAGAACTGCACGTATCTTCTTTTACTCTTACCAACAATAGAACCATATGTATTGTCTTTCCTCACTCTTTAGTCTTTTTTATTGATTGTTAGAGTTTAGACGCTGCTGCTATTTAAGCCCATCTATTTTCTGAATAAATCCTCTCCGGCGCTTTGCTCTATTATTCTTATTCTCTATAGATAAAATTACTCTAATTTACTCTAATAATATGTTAGTATGTATAGACCACATATTATGAATTGAGTGCGCCGAACCATGTCATCTGTATCATAACTCCTTACCATTTCTTTTGATAGAGGTGAATAATTACGAAATTTCTGTTATTTCTCTTATATTTTCTGCGTGTTTGCTATGTTTGTTATTTTCCACTGTGGTATTTAGTCGTTTATATGCTTAACATCACTACATGAGCATGAAGCCCAGAAGTCAGTGTTAGGACAACATCAGTAGATGAAGATTTGATTGGAGTATTAACCACAATTTAGATATGAAGAAGCCAACTTTCAGAGCGCCACCAAAAATATACGGAGGATGCAAAAAACCCAACAAGAAAAGAAAAAAAAACAAATGCCTTCGCAGATTAGCCAATGTTGCGCTTCGTAATGCCTTTTATGAAGAAACTGTTTCATTACTCTCTTCTCCATCACCCTTTTATGCGTTCTTTCTTTCCAAATTTTATTCTCTTTATTCTAAGATTTTACTCGCCTGTTTGTAAAGTTTGGTATTTGTTTTAAACCAGATTTTATGTGAAAATTGTTATTCTTTTCCGGAGAAGTGTAATATTTACATCAAACACGGATTGAAAACAGGTATGTACTACTTCTACTTCGTATTGATGTTAACTGAATTTTTTTTTAACTACTATGAAATGTTTTTTTAAAATCAATGTTCACACTCCTATGACCCCAACAACATTGTACAATCTGACAGTGCCATTCCCATCAACATTTTTCAAATGATTTTGTGTTGTTGGAAGAAGCAGAAAAATTAACTGATGATACCATCTTTGTTTAGTATTGTAGGAAGAGGCAGGAAAATTAACTAACAACACCATCTTTAGTAACTTTTTATAGGAATTTAAGCATTATTTTCGTACATAAAAACTTCATATTTTTTACTTATTATAATTTCATACTTTTTAGATGTTGTTTGCGTGTTAATTACAGTAAAACCGCATAATTGGAGAAGGACACGGCGTAAGAAGAGTGATAATAGTTTACAGTGGTTTTATATGTGTATGTTGTATTTTCCAAAAATCAAATACAAGACGATAGATGTTGGAAAGATCTCAAGTATCACTCTTCTGCCCGTTTGACTCAAGGTTAGTCTTGGAACAACATTTCATCAACTCTGTGTTCTTAAATGTAAATAATTTTGCTGCTAAAAGTTAAAAATATAGCAGGAACATTATTTCTGAAAGAAGTTATCCTTTTCTTTGTCCAATCACTTGCCATATAACGGATAACCTACCATGAATGGATATATGCACCTGCGCGTTGGATGACAACAAAATTTAACTTAAGTGCAACTTATTAGTTATCAATTCGCGTTGTCAATCTTGAACTCACCTTTAACTATTTGTATGCTAGATATGGATATCAACCTATGGGTGTGAATGTTGGAAAATGGTTGCACGGAACAATACATCTGGAGTCAAAGACTATTGTGGTGCAATAAAATCTGAGCAATAAAAAATGTAACAAACAATATTGATATGAACAGCACCACATTTGACTCTGCTCACCAAATTCTAATCTCGGATGCACTTCAAGCAATTCCAAGAATTAGAAAAGAAACCATATCACACTTAGTTAATAAGAGGTATATGTTCTTTATTTTTATAAAAATATGAAATAACTTAGTACCCCCAATCGTTTCGGCGTGAGTATAATAACTATCAAACATAATATATAAGTTGTTGTCATGGACTCTTTTCATCAAGTGAAACACTTATTCAACTCAAAACACCGAGAATTTTGCTTTTGGTTCTCTAACAAGGCGAATCTTCTTAACCTCGATTGTTTAGATGGTGATTCACATAGATTATATGCGTAAATTAAAAATTCATTCTTTCATGTAAACTCAAAGCGTTGCTTTAATAATATTGATCTTATTTTATTGCACGTATACTATAAAACTCGGCATACACGTGCAACGCACGTGCCGAGAAACTAGTATAATATATAATTATATATGCATGCCTATGATTTTTTTTTTTTTTTTTGGCCTTGTAAAACATAAGTGTCTGGTATGTTATTGTTTATTTAGTTAATGTAGTATGTATAAACTTACGAGCGCATGTCTTCAATTAACTTCTCAACTATGTATCCACTAATTACCTTATTTTGAAAATTAAAAAAAAAAATTTAAAAAATGACTTCATCAAGAAATTAATGCAATTGTTAACCTTCAAATTTTAAGAGTCCTTGCCTCTTTCTTTAACCTGTATAAGAGATTCTCCAGCCATTCAAAAGCTCTAAATTTATCACCCTTAAATCTTCGTATATAAAACAAGTACCTAAAATAGCTCGAACAACCAACATAAACAAAAATAAAAAAACTTGAACAAATAGGCTTTAGCAAGACCCTTAAACTTGACTACAGGCTCGGCTCCCCTTTAGGTTGGTCCCAATAGGCTTTTGGTGCCCACCCCTATCTTCAAAGCCCTATCAGACCTTGAAACCTAGCGCACAACATTGAGTTCATTAGTATCTTGTAGATATATACCATAGATGCATCATTCTTTATCTTTGCTTCTTGTCTTACAAATGACTCATTTTATAAGTTTGTTTGAGTAATTTACTCGACAATAATAAAATATTGAAAGTACAACGTAACCAGTGCAATTTGCAAGAGGGCGGAGCCTATTTGGATTATCAAACTAAAGTTGAAATTCTTATGTTTATTTTCTTAAATAAACTAGACTTATTCTTCCTGCAACCAAATTTAAATGGTTTCTATAAAAATAAAACCAATGCAAATATAAAATTTACAAGCGGGCGCTGACAGAAAACTCCAATAACTTTTCAAGAATAAAAAATGCCACTTGATTAATAATATAAATATTTGAATAACAGTTCCATTTTTACTTAGTCATAAGAGCTGGCAGCTTGTAGCCAGAAGTAAAAACGACATGAGAAGCAATCAAGAGAGAAGAACAATTCATAGAGTTAGGAATTCATACAAAATTAAATTTCACTAAGCTAATTATTAATCTTTACATAGGAAAGGGACATATTGATTCTCTTACACTTCTCTTATTACCAAAATGATATGCAATTACCCCTGCATAAGTTAATTATTCTCTTAAAGACGGTTCATATTTTGGTTTACTTAGCTTGTTACTCTATTTTACCAACCGAAATTAATTATTTGATCGCTTTTAGAAAAATAATAAATCATTATCATTATTTCAATTTGTAGTGTATTTATTAAGTGGGACGTCCAAAGCAAGCCAAATGATAATCTACAGAAATATTCTAATTAGGGGTGTTCACGGTTTGGTTAAAAACCGATCAAAACCGAAAACCAAACCAAACCGATTAAAATAACCGATACGTTCTTGGATATGGTTTGGTTTGGTTTTCAAATTTTAAAAACCGACATTATTTGGTTTGGTTTGGTTTTCATGAAAAATAACCGAAAAATAACCAAACCGAACCGACAAATTATATATATTAATATAATATTTTTTATAATGTAATTTAAGTATTTTATATATTTTTTAATAAATTTTGTAGTAGGTTAAACGTTATTAGATTTTATTAAGTCTATTTTAACAAGAAACCAACTCATTTAGTCAAAGGAGTGGCTAACTTTTAAGTCCATTTTAAAAAGAAACCAACTCATTTAGTCCAAGAGGAGTCCAATTTATCATTCAATAAGCTTATAATTATATTAAATTCAGTAAAAAAATCGAACTCACAAACACATAGACGCACGGATAAAGTTTAAAGGCAAAGCAAATTCTAGTTTTGACATCTTCTTTTTCGTAACCAGTGCATATTCATCTTGATATATGAGTCATGACATATCGAAAGTAGAAACATCGTTTAAATATAAATTTGCTTTAATTCTTTCTTTTGTTCTAAATATTTATATTCAATTGCCCCAGGATTTGTTGTAGTGGCATGAGTGCAACATTTTAGATTTAGTTAAGTTAAAATTTCAAGTTGTTCAACATACTATAAGACTAAGAGCATACTTGTAGTTCTCTTTATTATTCGCTTTTAGGAAAAAATATCTTTATCATTTTTTTTTTAGAAAAAGTTCTTTTTATCATTCTTATTATCTTCATTGTTATTTTGTTTCTCAAAAACCGATAAAACCGAACCAAACCGAACCAAACCGACAATAACCAAACCGATGGATATAACTTTTATTTGGTTTGGTTTGGTTTTAAGAATTGAAAAACCGATTATATTGATTTGGTTATGGTTTTAATCAAAAACCAACCAAACCAAACCGTGAACACCCCTAATTCTAATGATCAAGACATTAATTTTTTTTAAGAATATACACTAGAACCTTAAAAATCAATGGATAGGAGAGGGAGAGTTTATTTTGTTCACTTTTGGTTTCATACACGCATGCGTTACTTGATCAATTCAAGATCCTATATATAGTCTATGATATGTCATCATTTTATAAGTACTAGTTATTGGCACGCGCAAAGCGCGTGAATACGGTATAAATTAGATCAAATTTGAGGCACAAGCTTCTTAAATACAAACAAAAAAAATACATTCAAAAGATAAGTTTGAGTTATAAAATAAATGTTCTAAAAGATCGCAAGTTCTTGAAAAGATATTATATATATAATATAATATAATACATATATATACTCTTCATAAATAGATGAAAAGATGTGTAAACTTCTATTAAGCAATACTTATGAGGATTCTTTGCCTCAAAACTAAAGCTGTGTTGAACTTATTAATGTCATGAGCATTTTCCTCAGTTGAACAACTAATGCTCAACCTGCACCAAGAGCATACTTCAATAACTTTAACTTGACAGATGGCGGCCAATACTAAGAAAGAACTACTACTTAATTAGGAGCCATAAATTTAAAAGTCTTTGAAAATACTTGTTAAATTTCAGGAAGTTTTGGTGCCCATAAGATGGAAAGGAAGACATAAGGGAAATGGAAACCATTTCTTACATATAATTTGATCATATTTGGCGTCCCTTGAGCTTCCCTTATGCGTATATCAATTCATATTAGTCCACATTTGATTGCACAAGGCAACTCTCAAATTCTCCAAATGTTTGGTAGCAACAACTTGGCAAACGTCCATTAAGTATGGAAATTTACTGTACAACTATCGACTTAAAAGAGAACTTGTGAGCACTGCTTCTCTCAATGTCAATCGAGAAGGAATTGATACAACAACGTCATCTAGTAGTCGGCTAAGCCAATTCTTCATTAGTTAAGTGGCTAGAGTGGAAAATATTTGACCAGAACTCTTCGGAATGAAAAGAAAAAGATATTAGAGGGTAAAGTAATATCTCGTTTTAGAAGCATGCATATACTGACTAAGGACCTGCACAATAAAGGCAATATTTGGTCTGGTCATAGTCACGTATAGCAGCCTGCCAACTAGTCTCTGATATTTCCCTTTGTCCACCAGTAGTTCATCATTCACTTCAGTATTACTCCCCCCAACAACATCATACTCTACTAAAGTCAGCTTGTGATTGAACTCTAGAGAAGTTATAGCAGTTTTCCCTCCATCTAATCCTAGTTCAGCAACTAGTTCCAGATCGTATTTTCTTTGACACATTAGAATTCCCTTCTTAGATCTAGAGAATTCAATACCCAGAAAATATTTAAGTTCACCAAGATCCTTTATTTTGAATCTGCTTTGTAGTTCTTCTCTTACCATCTTGATCAGTTTCAAACTGCTGCCTGTGATCAAGAGGTCATCAACATATACCAAAATTATCACAATGTCAGCTCCAACTCTTTTGGTGAACAGAGAGTAATCATGATCTGACTGACAGAACTCCATATCAACTAAGGCTTCTTTGAGTTTAAAACTCCATTGTTTAGGAGCTTGTGTAAGCCCATACAAAGATTCTTGCAGCTTATACAGTTTCAGAACATACTCCCCCTAGCTTGCAAATCCATCTGGAATCTGCATATAGACCTCTTCTGGAAGATCACCTTGGAAAAAAACATTGTGAACATCCATTTGAAACACATACCACCCTGAAAAGGCTGCCAAGGCAACCACAGACCTGACAGTAACTATTTTGGCCACTGGTGAGAAAGTCTCTGTGTAGTCAAGACCCTCTTGTTGGCTGTAACCCTTAGCCACCAAATTTGCCTTGTACCTCTACACTTCACCTATAGATTTGTACTTCACTTTGAATATCCATTTGCAGCCTTTAGGCATCTTGCCACTGGGCAGGTCAACAATAGACCAAGTGTGGTTTTCCTCTACTACAGTGATTTCAGACTGCATAGCCTCTATTCACTTAGGGCCCTTACTTGCCTCAAGAAATGTTCTAGGTTATGTGATAGCTGAATAACAAGCTACATATGCCTTGTAGTGAGGTGAGAGGTTATCATAGCTAACATAGTTAGAAATAGGGTACTGACATAAGGTTTTGGGAAGATTGACAATATAGTCTTCCATCCAGCCTGGAGCTTTGGATTGTCTTGTAGGTTTTTTGGAGGCAATAGGTGCAGATATAGAGGGTGGAGCAGGTAAGAGAGGTGGGGTTGAGTCAAGAGCGGGAAAGGGAGAAGAAGGTGAATCTGTTAAAACAGGTGGATCTGAGATCATTAGGGAACTAGGTAGTGAAGTAGAACGAGCAGCAGCAGGATGAGATTCAGGGAATGTACATTCATCAGAAAAATCCATTACAGGAAACTGTGAAGTGATTGTAGTGTTTTGTACTGGAAAGGGAAGATATCCTCCTAAAACACAGCATCCCTGCTCACAAAGAAATGCTTATCACACAGGTCATAGAGCAAATATCCCTTATGAGTTGTAGAGTAGCCAAGGTGCACTGCAGGAATAGCTTTAGGCCCAAATTTGTCATATTTATTCAGAACAGTAGCACAACACAGACTCCCAAACACCTTGAAGTGAGACACAGATGGTCGTTTATGGTACAACCTCTCAAATGGAGACTGACCTCTAAGTAGTATTGTAGGTAGTCTATTTAAGGTGTACACAGCAGCTTGGACACATTCACCCCAAAATCTAAGAGGTATAAAAGCCTGGAACCTTAGAGCCCTAGCCATATCTAGGATATATCTCGATCTCCTTTCAACAACCCCATTCTATTGGGGTGTATACGCACATGAGCTTTGATGAATAACACCATGACCATTAAGCAGTACACTAACTTGTGAATTAAAGAATTCACTACCATTATATGTTCTAAGACACTTTACTCCATATCTAAACTGTGTGTTAACTGGCACAAGAAAGTTCTGCAAGACTACAATTGATTCAGACTTGGTATTCATCAGAAACACCCAAGTAAACCTGGAATAGTCATCAACTAGTATCAAAAAAAACCTTTTGCCATCATGAGTAGAGACTCTGTAGGGTCCCCAAACATCTGCATGCACAAGATCAAATGAAGCAAATGAACAAGACTTGCTTTGAGTAAAAGACAATCTAGATTGCTTTGCAATTGGGCAAACATTACATTCATGAGCAAATAACTGTACATTATTCAAACTAGTTAGCTGTTTCAAGACCTTGAGAGGGGCATGACCCAATCTTCTATGCCAAAGACACACATCATTATCAGAGGTCTTATTAGACAAACAACTACTACTCTTATTCAGTGTACTAACATGACTGGTACTAACAGTTGACAGTGGTGGATAATGAGAGTTGTGATCCTTTCTTTCAGCTTTAAGAATGTAGAGTCCATGTTCTTTCTTACCAATCCCCAATACCTTCCCACTGGAGAGTTCCTGAAATACACAAAAGTCAGGGTAGAAGACTACCAAACAGTTCAGTTCTCTAGTGAGTTGAGACACTGAGAGTAAGTTATACCTGAACTCTGGTATATATAGAACATTCTCAACAGTGATATCCTTGAAACAGAGGAATTCCCAATCTGATCAATATCTATTTTACCTCATGTAGGCAAGTGAACTTTGTTTCTATTAGTTATAATCTTGAATTCCGTCAATAAGTCTAAACTGTGAACCATATGGTGTGAGGCTCCTATGTCTACAATCTAGTTATGGTTAGCTAGATTAGACATAAAAGCATTCACAGTACCCGAGGCACTAGCAGTGGCCATATTAGCTGAGTTATCAATAGTCTTCCCCTTGTTTAGCATCTGAATAATCTGGTTGTATTGGTCCTGAGTAAGAGTAGGGGCATAATTCACTGCAGGAGCAGAGTAAGACACTGGATATTGAGTATGAAATTCTTGAGCAGGAGCATAGTTCGCTGAGTCTGAGGATGAGTAACCTCTAGATGTACCATAGGATCTGGCCTCTGAACACTGAGCCTAAGAGCTCAAAGATTGTGAGCTAAGAGAGGACTGAGCTGTCTGATATCCTTCAGAGCTAACATTGTTAACATAGCCCTGTTGTGGACCCCTATTCTTCTTAGGTTTGTAATCATCTGGATACCCATGCAGCTTATAGCAATCATCCTGCACATGACCTTTTATACCACAATACTCACATTTTACTGGTGCCTTGGATCTTTGAGAGTACCCATTAGACTTTTGAGAGTAATTATTATTCTTAGGCTTATATCTAGTGTTACTCAACAGTGCCATAGACTATCCTGATCCAGGTTCAACACCACCTTTACAGTCAGAACCAATGCCACCCATCCTTTGACTTTCTATATTTAAAATCATAGTATATGCTTGATTAATAGTAGGAAGTGGACTAGTCATCAGCACTTGGATCTTAGCATGATCATATGACTCATTTAGTCCCATCAGAAATTGACATAACTTCTACAACTGGAAGTGCTCTACATATTGCTTAGATTCTGGGCAAGCACATGAAGGAGGAGGCATCAAGGCCTCATATTCATCCCATAACTCACTAAGTTTAGAGTAGTATAAAGACGCAATAGACATTCCCTGAGTTAATGAGGCAATTTCCTTGTGTAAGAAAATGCTCTAGAGGCATTAACTTTGTCAAATCTCTGCTTTAGATCTTCCCAGACTTTATGAGCACTAGAAGCATAAATCACACTGCTCAATAACTCTTTAGAGACAGTGTTCATAATCCAAGCTAACACTATAGCATTACATCTATCCCATAGGTCATGTAAATGAGATTCATAAAGTTCTTTTTTACATGTTCCAAGCACAAAACCTAATTTGTTCTTTCCATGTAATATAATTTTCATAGATTTGCTCCATAAGGCATAATTTTCAGAACCTTGAAGTTGAGTAGTTACGAGAATCAAACCTTGAGTATCAGAAGGATGAATGTACAGAGGATGATTATGATGAATCCTTTCAAAAGGATCAGAACCTTGTGCAACAGTACCAGTAGTGGAATTTTCAGCATTGTTAGCCATTATAGATCCTAAATATGAGCAGTATCAACAGTAAATTTGCAGAATTGTATCAAATTGCAACTAGTTTTGAAGTTTTAAAACCCTAGATTTCGAATGGGAACTCCACTGAGTTGAATTTTTTTCAGAAATGGAGAAATGAGAAAATGATTCTACAAACGGATATAAGAAGAAAAGCTTCATGAGCTGAGCTGAAGATCTTCAACCTTTAAGATCTAATACCATGTTAAAGGCATGAAGGAGATGAATTGGAGAAGAAGAGAGTTGTTTCATTAACAAGCTAAGAGAGAGAAAATATCTATTACAGTTATAAGACTCTAAGCTAACTAACTCTGTGTTTTCACTACAGTGTATCTAACTAACTAACCATAACTAACTAGTAACTAACTCTCTCTAATTAAGTTAGTATTTACACAGCTGGCTCAACATACTTGAATCTAATGATGGGCGTTCGGTATTCGGTTCATTTTTTTTAAACTTCGGTTCGGTACTTTGGTCTTCAGTTCGGTTTGAAGTATAGAAAAACCCGTAATTTATATACTTCGGTTTGGTTCGGTTCGGTTCGGTTTTCTAGTTCGATATTCGATTCGGAACATCAGTTGTTCAGTTTAAACCAAAGTTTATAGCCAAAAAAAAAAAGTCGAACAAGAAAATTTATAAAGCTTAAATATTGGAGACAACCAGCATCTCATATAAGATAGTCCAAAATTGTTGTCGCTTAATGCTTATTTGAATGAATTACTAATTTGGTGCTTTACAATCCACACGTTAAGGTCAGTACCAAGAAATTTAGATGGGTTTTTTCGAACTATTCTCTATGTTGATCAACCTTATCGCAAATCGTTAGGGTTAGTACCAACAAATCTAGGGGGATCTTCTAGATTATTTTCTACGATCATCAACCTTATTGTAAACCGAGACATTATATCAGCTCTATTTCTAGCGAAGAACCTTTAATAGTTCTCTTGAAGTTTTTGATGAAAAAAAAAACTTCTGTTCTTCGGTACCCGATGTTCCAGAATACCCGAAACCGAAGACCGAACGAAGACTGAAGTTTTAAAATTTTCTAGACTGAACCCGAACCGAAAAATCGAAGTACCGAATTAGTTCTGTTCGGTTCAGTACCTCGGTTTTTTCAGTTTAGTGCCTACCCCTACGTGAATCTATTAAAGGTCCTTAAGGGAATGCCATTTGGCATATGCATTTGAGAGAGGTATGTGTAATGTATCTTATATGAAATTGCATATATCCACAGACGAGACGAGTTTATTTATTTATATTCTTTCAATCTTATTGCCACTTTAGGATACATTATTTCATCAAAAAAGAAAAATACACTAAAATACTCTATTATATCTTTATGTTCAGAATGTCTCGAGAAAATGGATATTCTGTACAAATAAAATATTTCTTATTTTTGCACTTAGTGCTTAACTCAGACAATTACCATACTTTTCATAGCCAAGAAGGAAGAAGAAAAAATTGATATATGTCTTAAGTACTTAAATTAATTGGTCTAGTGAGAATTTGGGTTATATTGGTTGCGACCTACCCCATTTAAAGGGGATGACCTAAAAAAGGTCATTCCCACTCGGGTCTTTGGATTAGGGTTTCTTGCGCTTCATTATTGACCCGATAGGGCTTGATGAGGTAAATCCTCCCTATGCCGAGAGGGTTTTGAGGAATACATTAGAGGTCCGACCATTAGTGTTACCCATGAGATTTGTAAGGTTAATGCAAGCATTTAGTTAAGAGAACCTTGTTGGAGTAGATAAACCGCTAGCTCATCCTCATCGTTTATACCCATCGCCATTATTTAACTTGTTTTACATTAATTGCTAGTTGTAGTTGTAGTTAAGAAACTTTTACCCTTATTCATTGGTAATTTACGGACAATTCTTTGAACTCATTATTATTCAATCTAAGTCTAATAGATTACTTTGCTAAGCTCCCTGTGGAATCAACTCTGACTCTTGTTGGGTACTATTACTTTTGAAAACAGCCCCATCATCCTTAGTAGTGAATGGATTGAGCGTGAATCAACTCACAACTTGTGGTAAAGTTTAGTGATTCACTAATGTTAAATTTAATTCTATTTCATCCATAGTTTTGCTCTACTATAATTCAAAGCATCAATTTTAATTTAACTAAAAATAGAATAAATAAGGATAAATTTGGCACATCTTTTTCTTCTAAGGAAATTGATTAATTAACTTATAATTTTTTTTGCAATTTTTTTTTATATTTCACCGCTTACTTTGATGTCAACAAATGATTTTTAGTTTAAAAGAAGTAAAAAAATTTGAGAAACCTATTAGGAGATCGGTGCTCTCTTTGAGATCCAAGTAATTTGAATTTGCGCCAAAAATTCTCACATCCGAGGCAAAGTGATCCTACCAAAATCAATTCATTCCAGGTTAAATGAAGTCAATACAAATAGAAGATGTTGAGTGCTGGAAAAATATATAATATTAGGAGGACTTATAGTGTTTTATACTATATACTAGTATCATAAAAAAAATTACACTATCAATATATTTTAACAAGGATGTTGTAACATGTAACCTACCTTATTTTAGTATTAAAAATTATTGAGATACGGAGTTTTAATGTTTCACAAACCTACTAAAGAAACTGTTTAGACGATATTCTCATATCATTAGTGTTGAAGCTCAGTCCACATTAAGATAACTTCTATCCTTTAGTTTGAAGTTGGAATTTGTTATTTTTTCTTCTCTTTCTTTCATTCTTCTTTTTGCTCAATTTTGGTTAGTTTAAGCTTGAGCCCAACTTCACACTTTTAGTCTGAATTTGGCTCATTGTCAAAATAAAAAAACTTAAAGTTGAGTGAACTTCAAACCATGAGCTGATAGGTTGAGTACATAAGAAACTTTTACATAAAAGTATAAATTTTAGAAGTTATTAACAAAAATAGCACTATTTTAGAAAAATTACCCAATATAGAGGAAAGGAAAAGTTAATTACAAAACATAGCAAAAACATAGCATAACATAGCAAAACCTTACATTCTTCCTCCCATTTCCCCCAATTTCACTTTCCCTCGTCCTATTTCCCCAAATTTCACTTTTACTCCTGTCATTTCTCCCAATTTCACTTTTCCTCCTCTCATCCTCAACCACCTCGTATCTCGCTGTATCTTACTGTATCTTATTGTATCTCGATGTTTCTCAACTACCAACCACCTCGTATCTCATTGTATATCAACTACCAACCACCTCATATCTCGTTGTATCTCGATGTATCTCGACTGCCAACCACCTTGTCTCTCGTTGTATCTCAACTACCAATCACTTTGTATCTCGTTGTATCTCTACCAACTAACTCGTATCTCAGTGTATCTCAACTACCAAGTGCCTCGTATCTTGATGTATCTGCTTTGTTTTGCCCCGTATCTAATTATTTCTAGACTGTATCTAGTCGTTTCTAGACTATTTCAGCATTGTTTCATCCTATTTGTGCGTTGTTTCTCATTGTTTCAAAACTATTTCACATTTTTTACGTTGTTTTGCATTACTTTTTACATTTTGTTTCAGACCTTTTCACTAGCTTTTTCAGACTGTTTCAGCATTGTATCTCGCTGTATCTGCACTATTTTTGCTTCTAATCTAACTGTATCTCCTTTGTTTCAGGTTGTTTCATAACCGTTTCAGGTTGTTTCAGCACTGTTTCAGCTTGTTTCTCATTGTTTCTAAACTATTTCACCTTTTTTGTGTTGTTTCATATTATTTTTTATATTTTTTTAAAAATACTGTTATTTCGAACATAATAACAGAACCAGCGATAACAGTCATAATTCCCTAGTGAAACCACATGTCCAGACAAATAGTGAAAAATATCATAGAATAGAGCAAAAACAGAATATTTCAATCTATGCAACAACAACACAGTGGAGTACAGAGACCCCGGAGATGGCAACGGTGTAGCAGCGGCCGGAGATAATAGCAAAGTCCGGAAGAGGGAGGCGCGACACTGATTTAAGAAGGCGTCGCTGCTACTCCAAACCACTCCTCTCACCGTCAAATTTTTCCGTTCATTTTTGCAGCAAAGTAACGGCATAACAGAAGAGTTGTACTTTTATCAGAAACATCATTCTCCGGCGAAC
The DNA here is from genome assembly GCA_037355625.1 of Petunia x hybrida. Taxonomy (NCBI): domain Eukaryota; kingdom Viridiplantae; phylum Streptophyta; class Magnoliopsida; order Solanales; family Solanaceae; genus Petunia; species Petunia x hybrida. The sequence continues at coordinate 51,726 of JBBBVM010000985.1, forward strand.
TTTTGTCCACTTGCTCCGACGAACAAGGAGATGTGACGGCTGTTGTTGTTTCAGCGGCGCTGCAAATGACTTGTGCCCAAGGAGACTGTAAACTCCGGTGAGTCAGTGGACTTTTTAGGCCACTGTCAGAGAGGCGGCGGCGGGGACAGGTATAATAGGTGAGGTGTTGTTAGATGCTGAAGAATCGGAAATGGAGGAATTTTGAATATAAATTGGAAATAGGGGAAATGTGCTAAAAAAAATTCTATGTGTTGTAATTTGGTAAATATTGCTATGTTTGATAATATAGGGGTGTTGGTTTGTATATATGTATAAAAACCTCATTACATAAATTCAAGAAATTTTTTCAGAAATTGGCAGCCCACTACCCAAAATCACAAACAACAGGCCATATATTTTTTTCATGCATAGCATTCATCCATAAAATTACAAATTTAAGCACTCTTCAAAATAAAAATACTTTAGCTACAAAATCTCCCCTCCCCTGCGCACTGATCTGCCGGCAGACACTCTCCCTCGCCGGTGGTGTCATTATTTTTTTTTGTATTTCATTGAAGTTATGTTGTTGATTTTGTCTATATCATTGCTTTGTACAAGTTTATACACCCAAATCTCTCCGAAAAAATAAATTATACATGAATATACATAGATAAATGCGTAGGCCAGGATAGATACAAAATATACACACAAAAAAAGTAAAAATTCATATAATCATCCTTAATACTAAACAAAACTAAAAATTTATACAGATTTATTCACTCACATATACACACTTATACTAATTTATACAATTTTATACACGTGCATAAGCTTGTATAAAATTATATAATTTGTATAAATTTGCGGCATGCTACTATCTCTGAAAAAATGGTGATATTTCGGGTGAGGTTCGCAAATAGAGGCCATTTTTTGTAATTTTTGTGTGTTGCTTGTCTTTTAGTGTAAAAATCCCTAAATTTAACCCTCATGGTTTGAAAGTGAGTAGCTATACTTACGAATTATTTTTAAAGAGTTGGCTAAAAATTAAATGAGGCAGGTAAAATACGCTGCTCACTGAAATTTTTCCGACGTTGATGGAATGGGTTTTTTACATAAATATACAAATTTCCACCCTTAATTACAAAAAAATAGCGATATTTTTCTAATTACAAGACATAACAATATTTTTATAGCACATTTTTACAATAAGCAAAACATCTCATTTTGATAATTACACTTACACCCCACTCTCCTAAAACCCTAAAATACTTTCTCCACTTTTCTCAAATCAAATCAGCCGCAACCACCATCACCCTCACCCCATCACCCATCACCCCCAACCCCAACCCCAAATCCAAGTCAAACAATAATGGAACTTCAACCCAAAAGCTGTGACGCATCGTTACTGCTCCCAGGAGAAGTACTCCAATCCACTAAACTGAGTCAATTGACCATGATACCGATCCACAAAAAGCAATTTCCTAATCTGATACTTACGAAGATTATGTGAGATACACAATAGAGAAGTAGCAGCAGCAACAGATTGACAAACAAGAATCTCAACTTCAAAGTCATTAATCTTATACTGCTCACAATTAGAGCAGTAACCAAAGTAAGTTACTAAAACAGGCACGATTATTGAAATTACTAAAAAAAGCCAACCAAGAAAGTGCTGTACTAAAAATAGAGTACTGGGCAAAGCCCAAAGGAGGAAGAGTTCGATTTTATTTAAGGAAATGTCAACATCAGTAAAGTTTTGAATAGTGTCTATAAGTGAAACGTGAATCGAGTCTTCTTCAGCTTCAGGTTCCATTGCGGAGGCCATTAGCTGAAGAGATGCCGATAAGAAGCTTAGTATAGTAACTAAGAGTGCAGACAAGAATCTTAGTGTGGATTCCTGAGAGGTCTCTTTCAATTTGTGACTTTCCTTAATGTGGATTCGTTAGTCTATTTTAATTTATTTATTTTATTAGCGACTTTCCCTTTCATAAATTCTTTTCTTTCTTTTTTTACAACAGTAAGAAGTGTTCTTCATGATTCTATGTTAATTTACAACAGTAAGAAGTGTTCTTCATGATTCTATTTTAATTTACTTTTATTTGTTAACGGGTTTACAATTTTTATGCTCTCTTTGTTTTTTAAAGTTTGATACAGTCTGAAACGGTGCTAAAACAATATGATACAGTCTAAAATGGGTTGAAACAGTCTGAAACGGCTATTGAAACAGTCTGAAACGGTATTGAAACACTATGATATAGTCTAAAACGGAGTTGAAATAGTTTGAAACGGTGTTGAAACAGTATGATACAGTCTGAAATGGGACTTGATACAGTCTGAAACGGGTCTGATACAGTCTAAAACGGAGTTGATACAGTCTGAAAGGAGACTTGATACAGTTTAAAATAGTCTGATACAGTCTGAAACAACATTGAAACACTATGATACGGTCTGAAACAGTACGATACGGTCTGAAACGGCGATGAAACAATCTGAAACAACTGTTGAAATAGTCTGATACGGTGTAAAATGGCGTTGAAACAGTACGATACGGTCTGAAACGGTGCTAAAATAATTTGAAACAGTGCAGAAACAGTTGAAACGGTGCAGAAACAGTTAGATACGGTGCAGTTGAAACGGTGCAGAAATAGTTAGATACAGTGCTGCAGAAACAGTTGAAACGGTGCAGAAACAGTTTGATACGGTGCTGCAGAAACAGTTGAAACGCTGCAGAAACAGTTAGATACGGTGCAAAAATAATTGATACGGTGCAGAAATAGTGAGATTCAACGAGATACATAGAGGATGGATGAGGAAAAGTGAAATTGTAGAAAATGAGAGGAGTAAAAGTGAAATTGGGGGGAAATGATGGGAGGAAATGTGAAAAAGGGGAAAATGGGAGGAGCAAAAGTGCTAGTGGGGGAAATAGAAAGAAGAATGTAAGGGTTTGGTATGTTATGGGAAAATATTGCTATATTTTTGTTATGTTTGTAATTATCTTATGTTGGGTAATTTTACTAAAATGTTGCTATGTTTGGTAATTAAGCTCTAAAAGTTGTACTTTTATGTAAAAAATCCTGATGGAATAGGGCTGATTTGAAAAAATATGACACATGAAGCAATGGTTTGCATTTTTGTACCTGCTAACAGATGGTTTGCAAAAATGTCCTCGCTAAGATTTAATGAAAAAAATTCGGGGCCAAGACTTGCCTTTATATTTTTCCTCTTTTCAACACTTATCCCGTCAAGTATTGTCAATAGGCAATACTTGCCGCACTTAGCCGTAAGCCTTGGAAAAAAGACAAGACTTGCTATTGGCCCCTGATCGATTTGCCAACACTTGAACGGCAAGTGTTGGCAAAAGGCAACACTTGCCGCACTTCGTCGTAAGTCTTGCCCCTTCCAGTTTTCCCTGCATTCTCGTCATATAACTTTAAGTATTGGCAAAACAAGTATAGCCAATTGCCAAGACTTACAAAATTTTTGCCTTGAAGTCTTGGCTCCGGACTAAATAAGGGCATTTTGCTAGAATATTTCTTAGCGCGGGTAATTTTGTAAAACCACTCCTTATAGAGGGCATGCGGTGAATTTTTTTGATGGAATAGAGCCTATTGAAAATACTAGTGATTAACACTTTCGCATTTAATTTCAGATTCATTAAAATTTTAGTGTGTTCTAACTCCATTTATACTGAGTCATAAAAGTAGTGCAACAAGTGCAAAAAACTATAATATTTTCTCTTGATTAAATCGAATTCCTAAAGTCAACGTTCTCATAAGCCTTTCCACAGATTATATTAGAACATATACAATATGTCATTCCATTCTAGTTTAGACTAATTCTCTGTACTTGATTATATGTACTTTGTTTTCACATATATTATAAGGTAGCTTTTGAATAAATCAGAGATGAATAAGTAAATTATTGAGCTACAATGTGTACTATAAATATCTCCATATCTATTCACTATTTCTCACCAAGAATTTAACAAGAATTAGCTATGGCTAAGTCATGCACCACCTTCCTTGCTCTCCTCTTCTGCCTCCTCCTTGTAGCTGCTACTGGTGAGTTTCCATGTTATGTACTTTTTTATATCGAAAAAACACGCGAAATATTGTAATATAACGTGATCACTAAGAACTTCGAATACATCATACGTCTCATTCTTTGTAGGAAAATTCAAATTGGTTTCTTTGTTGTACAAATTAACTTGAGATACTTTGTGTATTTATTTTATGTAGAAATGCAAATGGCAGAAGGAAAATACTGTTGGAAGAAAAGTCACAAATGGCATGGCCCTTGTCAGTATTCTTACAAATGTAGCCATCATTGCAAGCACTGGTTTGGAGCTGAATATGGAATTTGTAAGAAATACCAATGGGGACACAAGAATCACTGGGCAAATTATGCTTGTTATTGCTATTCTCCTTGCCATTAATCATGAGGAATTCAGTGTCTCAACGATTGACAAGGAATGCTACATAAATAAGAATTTGACTATCTAAATAATGTAACCTAAATGCTGCATACCAACAAGCAGTTGGATTAATTTTAAGTGTGTGTGTGGGGGGGGGGGGGGGGGGAGAAAGAGAATGTAATAGTATTAAGGTATATTGGGGGCTGACTAGTTTGGTCAAGCTTTTCTTGAAATGATATGTTTCTTCCATTTTATTGCGTGGTTTTCCATGCAACAATAAAAGATTGTATTATTCTTTGAAATCGATTGCTAGTTTTTTTTTAAAAGAAAAACAAAAGAGGCGTGGAATTTAGTTTAAACATAAAGAAGACGCTTATGATAGAAAGAAAAAGGGTAAAAATTAAGTGGTTGAAACTGCAAAATGAAATGTATTTTCGAAGAAGAAGAAGGCATTTTCCAATTGTTATTAGCGATTTTTCGTCAATTGAAAAAAGCAGAAGCTTGGTAAAGGATAAACCAGGTTACAAACTCCAGATAATGTGTGTTGTTTATCATTATTCACGTTAATACAAGCAGTAATTATTTGTATGAATCAATGCTATGACGACGAGGCAGAAGAAAAAGGTTAGAATTGATATAAAAGGTTAGAATCAAAAACTTTTAAGATGCTCTTACGTTTTGGGTTGTTAGTTCTAATGGTTGATTAATTATTCATCAGCTAATCGGCTAATCCCGAAAGTAAACTTTATGTTAGAGCAATCTTTCTCGCTTTATCGGTTTAATTATCCGCTATATTATTGGTTCTTATGGTTATTTCCTTGGTGTATGTTGCATGTTCGCTTCTCTCAAATGAATATATATTGATTACTGCTCGTACTTCTTGTTTCATATTTCAAGTGTTGATTGATATAAAAGGAATCTAATCTCAATATATATATATATATATATAGCCCTGAAAAAACTTAAATAAGAATTGCTTAAAATTATGTATTTAGAAAATAACTCTAAATTTTGATATGTCCCGATCAATTTGGAAAAGTTGTGACCCTTAGAGTTTGTTACTAATCTTTTGAATTAAATTAACTGTTGGTGGCTAATAATGAAAAGTCACACTCTTATATAGAAAGTTTTTGTCCAAAGCAGCCACAGTTAGCCACTTCGTTGAGTTGGTAGAAATTCTTTTTGGCCATTCAACACACAGAATTTGATAGCTTCAGTATTTCCTACGCGTCAAGGTTAGGCAGTTTTCATATATTTCTTGATGTTCTTGTACCTTTATATGAGTTCTCATGATGCAGATTGGAATATTTATAAAGTTATGTTCATAGCATAATCTAAGTACATTGTTTTATGGAGTGAACCATATTTGGAACGTGAATTTTGTGATTATGTATGAAATAATATATACTTATTCTCATGTTTCATTTGTAGTTCTATTATGTTTCTGTACCTTTTTCCCATCCACTTTCATGTAACCAAAATGCTGAAAGGAAATTGATCTCCAGTGTTCTTTCTATGAGCACTTACTTTATTTGCACACTATGTTAATGTTATCCTACAATTACCTTACTTGATTCAATCCGCATGTGTATTTTTAATGTTGTAAAGTTACTTTGAATATGCTTAAAAAGAAAATTGTGTTGGTAGACCAAAAGATCTAACAAGCGAGATAAATAAGAGTATTAGCTATTATTTAGTTCAATTGATTGGATAAGCTATAATGGTGATGAACCATAAAAATATCTCTTCCTCCCAGAATTAAACTTTGATTATTCTCTTTTGTAGGTCCAGAAGATATCCACACATTTTGATAACAAATGATCTTCATGTTTTTTAATTCTTGAGTCAAAATTTTGTTATAATAATATTAATTTTTTTTTTTATAACACCACGCATTATAAGATTCGGCATATATATATATATATATATATATATATATATATATATATATTATATATCTATATCTATCTATACTATATTAAAAGCACGAAGGCCTTTAGTAAATGTTGATTGAACTTTTGCCCTTCATTAAAAGATTCCACAATAGACAAAATTGTCATTTATCATATATTTCCTACATTTTATTTATTATATTTATTTTCTCTATCTTTTTTCATAATTGACGTATTTAAACCAACTTGGATTGTCCATGATATAGAAAATAAAATATGGATACAAAATATTACCTAAACCTTTGCCTAATTTTTAGGATTTATTTTAAGCATCTTCTTCCTACTCCATAATTGTATTTGCGTCAATTTAAACACAATTGTATTTTAAATCAACTAGAATTGTGTTCACTTAGTATTCAGAAAAACATGTGGCTGAAGACGGCAGCAACACCTAATTGGTAAGGAATTCTAACTAAATGATAAACTACTATCCTTTATAAAGTGTTGGATGGCAATTCTTCCATTGTGCTTATCCGAGTGCCTCAGTACTCATAGTTTATGGTTTCATTGGATCCTTTGTTTTAAAAAGGATATATGCATGCTAATTGAGTGTCTCATCTTTAATTTTTTTTTAATTTAGAATATAGCTTATGAGTTTTGTTGTTGTGTAGGTGTAGCGTGGACATCAGTTAAAGACATTGATTCACATTATATTGGTGAAGTTGTTTTTGATGTTTATGAGGTATGCATATTCTTTTACGTATTGTCTAATGGCAATGGCAAGTATAATGACACTAGCTTTATTAGGATTTGGTTGATATATTTCATTTTTCTTTTAGTCTAATATGTCTACAGGTTAAAAAGGAGGTACAGTTTGATTTGCTGAAAGCAAAACGAAGTGATAGTTTGATTTCCTATTAATATTAATTTCAGATGTTCTTCCTCACTTTAGATTGATAATTAAGTGGAGTAATATTCTCTATTCACTTTATTTGCTGTTTAACTTTTTTTACCTGAAAATTATGGATTTTAGACTCAACCACTTGGTTATTAGAAGTGTGGAGGAGTCAAGGTGCTCCACTTCCTTGTCAAAAGTACTAATAAAATCATGATACAATAATTTCATTATCTCAATCACTTTTTGTATACGTTAAAGATGTAAGAAATTTTTTGCCTTCTAATCTTTGTGCTTGTAGTGAATATTCACTATTGGTGTTTTTATCCAAAGGAGAGATATTGATAATTTTATGAATCTTTTATTTAAATAAAATAAAATTGAAATTCGCCCTTCTATCATAGGGATAAATTGTTATTCATCTTTGAGTCCACCTTAAGTGGTATCTGTTGGTATATGTTAGAATAACTCTAAATATCTAATAGTCTTATGCTTGAGTAAGTACAGCCATTTGATTCAATCTTTCAAAAGTTGTGTTAATTATTGAACTTCTTCAAATTGTGTTAATTATTGAACTTCTTTAAAGTTGTGTTCTTGTGCAGGAGACGTAAATTTTTTATTGATCATAAATAATTGGAATTGAAGGTATGTACTATTGTAGTTCATATTCTTTCTTCTCGAACATATTATTTGTTATTGTTTCTAGCATATCCACGTTATATTGTTAATTGTATTAAAATTTTCCATCTTTTCTAGCATTTCCACGTTGTATTGTTCATTTTATATAATAATCCATATGTTAAAATGATTTGACTTGATTCAACATACAATGGTTCATTTCTCTTGACAGTTTGTAAATAAAAATTATGAAAAGAAAACATGCCAGGAATCAAGCGAAAGTATTGCTTCTAGAGTTTATGTCATCTTTTATGGAAATTTTGGAATACAAACAATTCTTACTTGAAGTGTTAGTTGTACTGAGAGTATTATGATAAGAAGTCAAGTTAAAGGTATTAACTTCCATTGTGTCTTTACATGTTAGTGAATTTCAAAGCCATGCCAATTTCGCATGGAAAACAGCACGTTGAAGTTTGAACACCTCTAATATACTCTGTCCGTTCAAAATTAGTTGACACTTTAGCAATAATCATTTGTCCCAAATTAGTTAATACTTTATAATTTCAAGTCTAAAATTGTTAGTCTTTTCCAACTACACCCTTAATAATTTAAAAAAATCTCAATAAAATTTAATAGTAGAATATTAAATATGGATAATATAGTAAAATACATACTCTATTTAATACTACTTTTCAAAATGGGTGTGAAAAAGCTGAATGTAAAAACTAATTTGAGACAGAGAGAGTAAAAGCTTCACTGGCACATCAATCTTTACATACATTTCTTCCACATAATTGCTTGTTGCATATATGTGGATGTCAATTTCTATAACACGTTATTCTTTATCCTTAATTATACTTTAATTATTCTTATTTCGTGGAATATACGTGCAACGCACGTCCGCTGAAACTAGTATATATAAAAGCATGTCCTCAAGAAGGCAAAAGTCATTTTACCAAAATAACCTTCTAAAACCTAAAAATACCTACACTAAAAAGAAAATAAAATTTGCACCGCCTCAGGCTTTCAAACGTTGCCAAAATTGAAGGATGCAACTCTTGGGAAGACTGTCTTTTTAACTTCCAAGCATCCAAACGAAACGAAAAAATAACAAACAAATTGCAGGCTTGCAATTCAATTAGAACTGCACGTATCTTCTTTTACTCTTACCAACAATAGAACCATATGTATTGTCTTTCCTCACTCTTTAGTCTTTTTTATTGATTGTTAGAGTTTAGACGCTGCTGCTATTTAAGCCCATCTATTTCCTGAATAAATCCTCTCCGGCGCTTTGCTCTATTATTCTTATTCTCTATAGATAAAATTACTCTAATTTACTCTAATAATATGTTAGTATGTATAGACCACATATTATGAATTGAGTGCGCCGAACCATGTCATCTGTATCATAACTCCTTACCATTTCTTTTGATAGAGGTGAATAATTACGAAATTTCTGTTATTTCTCTTATATTTTCTGCGTGTTTGCTATGTTTGTTATTTTCCACTGTGGTATTTAGTCGTTTATATGCTTAACATCACTACATGAGCATGAAGCCCAGAAGTCAGTGTTAGGACAACATCAGTAGATGAAGATTTGATTGGAGTATTAACCACAATTTAGATATGAAGAAGCCAACTTTCAGAGGGCCACCAAAAATATACGGAGGATGCAAAAAACCCAACAAGAAAGAAAAAAAAAACAAATGCCTTCGCAGATTAGCCAATGTTGCGCTTCGTAATGCCTATTATGAAGAAACTGTTTCATTACTCTCTTCTCCATCACCCTTTTATGCGTTCTTTCTTTCCAAATTTTATTCTCTTTATTCTAAGATTTTACTCGCCTGTTTGTAAAGTTTGGTATTTGTTTTAAACCAGATTTTATGTGAAAATTGTTATTCTTTTCCGGAGAAGTGTAATATTTACATCAAACACGGATTGAAAACAGGTATGTACTACTTCTACTTCGTATTGATGTTAACTGAATTTTTTTTTAACTACTATGAAATGTTTTTTTTTAATCAATGTTCACACTCCTATGACCCCAACAACATTGTACAATCTGACAGTGCCATTCCCATCAACATTTTTCAAATGATTTTGTGTTGTTGGAAGAAGCAGAAAAATTAACTGATGATACCATCTTTGTTTAGTATTGTAGGAAGAGGCAGGAAAATTAACTAACAACACCATCTTTAGTAACTTTTTATAGGAATTTAAGCATTATTTTCGTACATAAAAACTTCATATTTTTTACTTATTATAATTTCATACTTTTTAGATGTTGTTTGCGTGTTAATTACAGTAAAACCGCATAATTGGAGAAGGACACGGCGTAAGAAGAGTGATAATAGTTTACAGTGGTTTTATATGTGTATGTTGTATTTTCCAAAAATCAAATACAAGACGATAGATGTTGGAAAGATCTCAAGTATCACTCTTCTGCCCGTTTGACTCAAGGTTAGTCTTGGAACAACATTTCATCAACTCTGTGTTCTTAAATGTAAATAATTTTGCTGCTAAAAGTTAAAAATATAGCAGGAACATTATTTCTGAAAGAAGTTATCCTTTTCTTTGTCCAATCACTTGCCATATAACGGATAACCTACCATGAATGGATATATGCACCTGCGCGTTGGATGACAACAAAATTTAACTTAAGTGCAACTTATTAGTTATCAATTCGCGTTGTCAATCTTGAACTCACCTTTAACTATTTGTATGCTAGATATGGATATCAACCTATGGGTGTGAATGTTGGAAAATGGTTGCACGGAACAATACATCTGGAGTCAAAGACTATTGTGGTGCAATAAAATCTGAGCAATAAAAAATGTAACAAACAATATTGATATGAACAGCACCACATTTGACTCTGCTCACCAAATTCTAATCTCGGATGCACTTCAAGCAATTCCAAGAATTAGAAAAGAAACCATATCACACTTAGTTAATAAGAGGTATATGTTCTTTATTTTATAAAAATATGAAATAACTTAGTACCCCCCAATCGTTTCGGCGTGAGTATAATAACTATCAAACATAATATATAAGTTGTTGTCATGGACTCTTTTCATCAAGTGAAACACTTATTCAACTCAAAACACCGAGAATTTTGCTTTTGGTTCTCTAACAAGGCGAATCTTCTTAACCTCGATTGTTTAGATGGTGATTCACATAGATTATATGCGTAAATTAAAAATTCATTCTTTCATGTAAACTCAAAGCGTTGCTTTAATAATATTGATCTTATTTTATTGCACGTATACTATAAAACTCGGCATACACGTGCAACGCACGTGCCGAGAAACTAGTATAATATATAATTATATATGCATGCCTATGATTTTTTTTTTTTTTGGCCTTGTAAAACATAAGTGTCTGGTATGTTATTGTTTATTTAGTTAATGTAGTATGTATAAACTTACGAGCGCATGTCTTCAATTAACTTCTCAACTATGTATCCACTAATTACCTTATTTTGAAAATTAAAAAAAAAATTTAAAAAATGACTTCATCAAGAAATTAATGCAATTGTTAACCTTCAAATTTTAAGAGTCCTTGCCTCTTTCTTTAACCTGTATAAGAGATTCTCCAGCCATTCAAAAGCTCTAAATTTATCACCCTTAAATCTTCGTATATAAAACAAGTACCTAAAATAGCTCGAACAACCAACATAAACAAAAAATAAAAAAACTTGAACAAATAGGCTTTAGCAGACCCTTAAACTTGACTACAGGCTCGGCTCCCCTTTAGGTTGGTCCCAATAGGCTTTTGGTGCCCACCCCTATCTTCAAGCCCTATCAGACCTTGAAACCTAGCGACAACATTGAGTTCATTAGTATCTTGTAGATATATACCATAGATGCATCATCTTTATCTTTGCTTCTTGTCTTACAAATGACTCATTTTATAAGTTTGTTTGAGTAATTTACTCGACAATAATAAAATATTGAAAGTACAACGTAACCATGCAATTTGCAAGAGGGCGGAGCCTATTTGGATTATCAAACTAAAGTTGAAATTCTTATGTTTATTTTCTTAAATAAACTAGACTTATTCTTCCTGCAACCAAATTTAAATGGTTTCTATAAAAATAAACCAATGCAAATATAAAATTTACAAGCGGGCGCTGACAGAAAACTCCAATAACTTTTCAAGAATAAAAAATGCCACTTGATTAATAATATAAATATTTGAATAACAGTTCCATTTTTACTTAGTCATAAGAGCTGGCAGCTTGTAGCCAGAAGTAAAAACGACATGAGAAGCAATCAAGAGAGAAGAACAATTCATAGAGTTAGGAATTCATACAAAATTAAATTTCACTAAGCTAATTATTAATCTTTACATAGGAAAGGGACATATTGATTCTCTTACACTTCTCTTATTACCAAAATGATATGCAATTACCCCTGCATAAGTTAATTATTCTCTTAAAGACGGTTCATATTTTGGTTTACTTAGCTTGTTACTCTATTTTACCAACCGAAATTAATTATTTGATCGCTTTTAGAAAAATAATAAATCATTATCATTATTTCAATTTGTAGTGTATTTATTAAGTGGGACGTCCAAAGCAAGCCAAATGATAATCTACAGAAATATTACTAATGATCAAGACATTAATTTTTTTTAAGAATATACACTAGAACCTTAAAAATCAATGGATAGGAGAGGAGAGTTTATTTTGTTCACTTTTGGTTTCATACACGCATGCGTTACTTGATCAATTCAAGATCCATATATAGTCTATGATATGTCATCATTTTATAAGTACTAGTTATTGGCACGCGCAAAGCGCGTGAATACGGTATAAATTAGATCAAATTTGAGGCACAAGCTTCTTAAATACAAACAAAAAAATACATTCAAAAGATAAGTTTGAGTTATAAAATAAATGTTCTAAAAGATCGCAAGTTCTTGAAAAGATATTATATATATATATAATATAATACATATATATACTCTTCATAAATAGATGAAAAGATGTGTAAACTTCTATTAAGCAATACTTATGAGGATTCTTTGCCTCAAAACTAAAGCTGTGTTGAACTTCTAATGTCATGAGCATTTTCCTCAGTTGAACAACTAATGCTCAACCTGCACCAAGAGCATACTTCAATAACTTTAACTTGACAGATGGCGGCCAATACTAAGAAAGAACTACTACTTAATTAGGAGCCATAAATTTAAAAGTCTTTGAAAATACTTGTTAAATTTCAGGAAGTTTTGGTGCCCATAAGATGGAAAGGAAGACATAAGGGAAATGGAAACCATTTCTTACATATAATTTGATCATATTTGGCGTCCCTTGAGCTTCCCTTATGCGTATATCAATTCATATTAGTCCACATTTGATTGCACAAGGCAACTCTCAAATTCTCCAAATGTTTGGTAGCAACAACTTGGCTAACGTCCATTAAGTATGGAAATTTACTGTACAACTATCGACCTAAAAGAACTTGTGAGCACTGCTTCTCTCAATGTCAATCGAGAAGGAATTGATACAACAACGTCATCTAGTAGTCGGCTAAGCCAATTCTTCATTAGTTAAGTGGCTAGAGTGGAAAATATTTGACCAGAACTCTTCGGAATGAAAAGAAAAAGATATTAGAGGGTAAAGTAATATCTCGTTTTAGGAGCATGCATATACTGACTAAGGACCTGCACAATAAAGGCAATATTGGTCTGGTCATAGTCACGTATAGCAGCCTGCCAACTAGTCTCTGATATTTCCCTTTGTCCACCAGTAGTTCATCATTCACTTCAGTATTACTCCCCCCAACAACATCATACTCTACTGAAGTCAGCTTGTGATTGAACTCTAGAGAAGTTATAGCAGTTTTCCCTCCATCTAATCCTAGTTCAGCAACTAGTTCCAGATCGTATTTTCTTTGACACATTAGAATTCCCTTCTTAGATCTAGAGAATTCAATACCCAGAAAATATTTAAGTTCACCAAGATCCTTCATTTTGAATCTGCTTTGTAGTTCTTCTCTTACCATCTTGATCAGTTTCAAACTGCTGCCTGTGATCAAGAGGTCATCAACATATACCAAAATTATCACAATGTCAGCTCCAACTCTTTTGGTGAACAGAGAGTAATCATGATCTGACTGACAGAACTCCATATCAACTAAGGCTTCTTTGAGTTTAAAACTCCATTGTTTAGGAGCTTGTGTAAGCCCATACAAAGATTCTTGCAGCTTATACACTTTCAGAACATACTCCCCCTAGCTTGCAAATCCATCTGGAATCTGCATATAGACCTCTTCTGGAAGATCACCTTGGAAAAAAACATTGTGAACATCCATTTGAAACACATACCACCCTGAAAAGGCTGCCAAGGCAACCACAGACCTGACAGTAACCATTTTGGCCACTGGTGAGAAAGTCTCTGTGTAGTCAAGACCCTCTTGTTGGCTGTAACCCTTAGCCACCAAATTTGCCTTGTACCTCTACACTTCACCTATAGATTTGTACTTCACTTTGAATATCCATTTGCAGCCTTTAGGCATCTTGCCACTGGGCAGGTCAACAATAGACCAAGTGTGGTTTCCTCTACTGCAGTGATTTCAGACTGCATAGCCTCTATTCACTTAGGGCCTTACTTCTTGCCTCAAGAAATGTTCTAGGTTATGTGATAGCTGAATAAAAGCTACATATGCCTTGTAGTGAGGTGAGAGGTTATCATAGCTAACATAGTTAGAAATAGGGTACTGACATAAGGTTTTGGGAAGATTGACAATATAGTCTTCCATCCAGCCTGGAGCTTTGGATTGTCTTGTAGGTTTTTTGGAGGCAATAGGTGCAGATATAGAGGTGGAGCAGGTAAGAGAGGTGGGGTTGAGTCAAGAGCGGGAAAGGGAGAAGAGGTGAATCTGTTAAAACAGGTGGATCTGAGATCATTAGGGAACTAGGTAGTGAAGTAGAACGAGCAGCAGCAGGATGAGATTCAGGGAATGTACATTCATCAGAAAAATCCATTACAGGAAACTGTGAAGTGATTGTAGTGTTTTGTACTGGAAAGGGAAGATATCCTCCTAAAACACAGCATCCCTGCTCACAAAGAAATGCTTATCACACAGGTCATAGAGCAAATATCCCTTATGAGTTGTAGAGTAGCCAAGGTGCACTGCAGGAATAGCTTTAGGCCCAAATTTGTCATATTTATTCAGAACAGTAGCACAACACAGACTCCCAAACACCTTGAAGTGAGACACAGATGGTCGTTTATGGTACAACCTCTCAAATGGAGACTGACCTCTAAGTAGTATTGTAGGTAGTCTATTTAAGGTGTACACAGCAGCTTGGACACATTCACCCCAAAATCTAAGAGGTATAAAAGCCTGGAACCTTAGAGCCCTAGCCATATCTAGGATATATCTCGATCTCCTTTCAACAACCCCATTCTATTGGGGTGTATACGCACATGAGCTTTGATGAATAACACCATGACCATTAAGCAGTACACTAACTTGTGAATTAAAGAATTCACTACCATTATATGTTCTAAGACACTTTACTCCATCTAAACTGTGTGTTAACTGGCACAAGAAAGTTCTGCAAGACTACAATTGATTCAGACTTGGTATTCATCAGAAACACCCAAGTAAACCTGGAATAGTCATCAACTAGTATCAAAAAAAACCTTTTGCCATCATGAGTAGAGACTCTGTAGGGTCCCCAAACATCTGCATGCACAAGATCAAATGAAGCAAATGAACAAGACTTGCTTTGAGTAAAAGACAATCTAGATTGCTTTGCAATTGGGCAAACATTACATTCATGAGCAAATAACTGTACATTATTCAAACTAGTTAGCTGTTTCAAGACCTTGAGAGGGGCATGACCCAATCTTCTATGCCAAAGACACACATCATTATCAGAGGTCTTATTAGACAAACAACTACTACTCTTATTCAGTGTACTAACATGACTGGTACTAACAGTTGACAGTGGTGGATAATGAGAGTTGTGATCCTTTCTTTCAGCTTTAAGAATGTAGAGTCCATGTTCTTTCTTACCAATCCCCAATACCTTCCCACTGGAGAGTTCCTGAAATACACAAAAGTCAGGGTAGAAGACTACCAAACAGTTCAGTTCTCTAGTGAGTTGAGACACTGAGAGTAAGTTATACCTGAACTCTGGTATATATAGAACATTCTAACAGTGATATCCTTGAAACAGAGGAATTCCCAATCTGATCAATATCTATTTTACCTCATGTAGGCAAGTGAACTTTGTTTCTATTAGTTATAATCTTGAATTCCGTCAATAAGTCTAAACTGTGAACCATATGGTGTGAGGCTCCTATGTCTACAATCTAGTTATGGTTAGCTAGATTAGACATAAAAGCATTCACAGTACCCGAGGCACTAGCAGTGGCCATATTAGCTGAGTTATCAATAGTCTTCCCCTTGTTTAGCATCTGAATAATCTGGTTGTATTGGTCCTGAGTAAGAGTAGGGGCATAATTCACTGCAGGAGCAGAGTAAGACACTGGATATTGAGTATGAAATTCTTGAGCAGGAGCATAGTTCGCTGAGTCTGAGGATGAGTAACCTCTAGATGTACCATAGGATCTGGCCTCTGAACACTGAGCCTAAGAGCTCAAAGATTGTGAGCTAAGAGAGGACTGAGCTGTCTGATATCCTTCAGAGCTAACATTGTTAACATAGCCCTGTTGTGGACCCCTATTCTTCTTAGGTTTGTAATCATCTGGATACCCATGCAGCTTATAGCAATCATCCTGCACATGACCTTTTATACCACAATACTCACATTTTACTGGTGCCTTGGATCTTTGAGAGTACCCATTAGACTTTTGAGAGTAATTATTATTCTTAGGCTTATATCTAGTGTTACTCAACAGTGCCATAGACTATCCTGATCCAGGTTCAACACCACCTTTACAGTCAGAACCAATGCCACCCATCCTTTGACTTTCTATATTTAAAATCATAGTATATGCTTGATTAATAGTAGGAAGTGGACTAGTCATCAGCACTTGGATCTTAGCATGATCATATGACTCATTTAGTCCCATCAGAAATTGACATAACTTCTACAACTGGAAGTGCTCTACATATTGCTTAGATTCTGGGCAAGCACATGAAGGAGGAGGCATCAAGGCCTCATATTCATCCCATAACTCACTAAGTTTAGAGTAGTATAAAGACGCAATAGACATTCCCTGAGTTAATGAGGCAATTTCCTTGTGTAAGAAAATGCTCTAGAGGCATTAACTTTGTCAAATCTCTGCTTTAGATCTTCCCAGACTTTATGAGCACTAGAAGCATAAATCACACTGCTCAATAACTCTTTAGAGACAGTGTTCATAATCCAAGCTAACACTATAGCATTACATCTATCCCATAGGTCATGTAAATGAGATTCATAAAGTTCTTTTTTACATGTTCCAAGCACAAAACCTAATTTGTTCTTTCCATGTAATATAATTTTCATAGATTTGCTCCATAAGGCATAATTTTCAGAACCTTGAAGTTGAGTAGTTACGAGAATCAAACCTTGAGTATCAGAAGGATGAATGTACAGAGGATGATTATGATGAATCCTTTCAAAAGGATCAGAACCTTGTGCAACAGTACCAGTAGTGGAATTTTCAGCATTGTTAGCCATTATAGATCCTAAAGCAGTATCAACAGTAAATTTGCAGAATTGTATCAAATTGCAACTAGTTTTGAAGTTTTAAAACCCTAGATTTCGAATGGGAACTCCACTGAGTTGAATTTTTTTCAGAAATGGAGAAATGAGAAAATGATTCTACAAACGGATATAAGAAGAAAAGCTTCATGAGCTGAGCTGAAGATCTTCAACCTTTAAGATCTAATACCATGTTAAAGGCATGAAGGAGATGAATTGGAGAAGAAGAGAGTTGTTTCATTAACAAGCTAAGAGAGAGAAAATATCTATTACAGTTATAAGACTCTAAGCTAACTAACTCTGTGTTTTCACTACAGTGTATCTAACTAACTAACCATAACTAACTAGTAACTAACTCTCTCTAATTAAGTTAGTATTTACACAGCTGGCTCAACATACTTGAATCTAATGATGGGCGTTCGGTATTCGGTTCATTTTTTTTAAACTTCGGTTCGGTACTTTGGTCTTCAGTTCGGTTTGAAGTATAGAAAAACCCGTAATTTATATACTTCGGTTTGGTTCGGTTCGGTTCGGTTTTCTAGTTCGATATTCGATTCGGAACATCAGTTGTTCAGTTTAAACCAAAGTTTATAGCCAAAAAAAAAAGTCGAACAAGAAAATTTATAAAGCTTAAATATTGGAGACAACCAGCATCTCATATAAGATAGTCCAAAATTGTTGTCGCTTAATGCTTATTTGAATGAATTACTAATTTGGTGCTTTACAATCCACACGTTAAGGTCAGTACCAAGAAATTTAGATGGGTTTTTTCGAACTATTCTCTATGTTGATCAACCTTATCGCAAATCGTTAGGGTTAGTACCAACAAATCTAGGGGGATCTTCTAGATTATTTTCTACGATCATCAACCTTATTGTAAACCGAGACATTATATCAGCTCTATTTCTAGCGAAGAACCTTTAATAGTTCTCTTGAAGTTTTTGATGAAAAAAAAAACTTCTGTTCTTCGGTACCCGATGTTCCAGAATACCCGAAACCGAAGACCGAACGAAGACTGAAGTTTTAAAATTTTCTAGACTGAACCCGAACCGAAAAATCGAAGTACCGAATTAGTTCTGTTCGGTTCAGTACCTCGGTTTTTTCAGTTTAGTGCCTACCCCTACGTGAATCTATTAAAGGTCCTTAAGGGAATGCCATTTGGCATATGCATTTGAGAGAGGTATGTGTAATGTATCTTATATGAAATTGCATATATCCACAGACGAGACGAGTTTATTTATTTATATTCTTTCAATCTTATTGCCACTTTAGGATACATTATTTCATCAAAAAAGAAAAATACACTAAAATACTCTATTATATCTTTATGTTCAGAATGTCTCGAGAAAATGGATATTCTGTACAAATAAAATATTTCTTATTTTTGCACTTAGTGCTTAACTCAGACAATTACCATACTTTTCATAGCCAAGAAGGAAGAAGAAAAAATTGATATATGTCTTAAGTACTTAAATTAATTGGTCTAGTGAGAATTTGGGTTATATTGGTTGCGACCTACCCCATTTAAAGGGGATGACCTAAAAAAGGTCATTCCCACTCGGGTCTTTGGATTAGGGTTTCTTGCGCTTCATTATTGACCCGATAGGGCTTGATGAGGTAAATCCTCCCTATGCCGAGAGGGTTTTGAGGAATACATTAGAGGTCCGACCATTAGTGTTACCCATGAGATTTGTAAGGTTAATGCAAGCATTTAGTTAAGAGAACCTTGTTGGAGTAGATAAACCGCTAGCTCATCCTCATCGTTTATACCCATCGCCATTATTTAACTTGTTTTACATTAATTGCTAGTTGTAGTTGTAGTTAAGAAACTTTTACCCTTATTCATTGGTAATTTACGGACAATTCTTTGAACTCATTATTATTCAATCTAAGTCTAATAGATTACTTTGCTAAGCTCCCTGTGGAATCAACTCTGACTCTTGTTGGGTACTATTACTTTTGAAAACAGCCCCATCATCCTTAGTAGTGAATGGATTGAGCGTGAATCAACTCACAACTTGTGGTAAAGTTTAGTGATTCACTAATGTTAAATTTAATTCTATTTCATCCATAGTTTTGCTCTACTATAATTCAAAGCATCAATTTTAATTTAACTAAAAATAGAATAAATAAGGATAAATTTGGCACATCTTTTTCTTCTAAGGAAATTGATTAATTAACTTATAATTTTTTTTTGCAATTTTTTTTTATATTTCACCGCTTACTTTGATGTCAACAAATGATTTTTAGTTTAAAAGAAGTAAAAAAATTTGAGAAACCTATTAGGAGATCGGTGCTCTCTTTGAGATCCAAGTAATTTGAATTTGCGCCAAAAATTCTCACATCCGAGGCAAAGTGATCCTACCAAAATCAATTCATTCCAGGTTAAATGAAGTCAATACAAATAGAAGATGTTGAGTGCTGGAAAAATATATAATATTAGGAGGACTTATAGTGTTTTATACTATATACTAGTATCATAAAAAAAATTACACTATCAATATATTTTAACAAGGATGTTGTAACATGTAACCTACCTTATTTTAGTATTAAAAATTATTGAGATACGGAGTTTTAATGTTTCACAAACCTACTAAAGAAACTGTTTAGACGATATTCTCATATCATTAGTGTTGAAGCTCAGTCCACATTAAGATAACTTCTATCCTTTAGTTTGAAGTTGGAATTTGTTATTTTTTCTTCTCTTTCTTTCATTCTTCTTTTTGCTCAATTTTGGTTAGTTTAAGCTTGAGCCCAACTTCACACTTTTAGTCTGAATTTGGCTCATTGTCAAAATAAAAAAACTTAAAGTTGAGTGAACTTCAAACCATGAGCTGATAGGTTGAGTACATAAGAAACTTTTACATAAAAGTATAAATTTTAGAAGTTATTAACAAAAATAGCACTATTTTAGAAAAATTACCCAATATAGAGGAAAGGAAAAGTTAATTACAAAACATAGCAAAAACATAGCATAACATAGCAAAACCTTACATTCTTCCTCCCATTTCCCCCAATTTCACTTTCCCTCGTCCTATTTCCCCAAATTTCACTTTTACTCCTGTCATTTCTCCCAATTTCACTTTTCCTCCTCTCATCCTCAACCACCTCGTATCTCGCTGTATCTTACTGTATCTTATTGTATCTCGATGTTTCTCAACTACCAACCACCTCGTATCTCATTGTATATCAACTACCAACCACCTCATATCTCGTTGTATCTCGATGTATCTCGACTGCCACCACCACCTTGTCTCTCGTTGTATCTCAACTACCAATCACTTTGTATCTCGTTGTATCTCTACCAACTAACTCGTATCTCAGTGTATCTCAACTACCAAGTGCCTCGTATCTTGATGTATCTGCTTTGTTTTGCCCCGTATCTAATTATTTCTAGACTGTATCTAGTCGTTTCTAGACTATTTCAGCATTGTTTCATCCTATTTGTGCGTTGTTTCTCATTGTTTCAAAACTATTTCACATTTTTTACGTTGTTTTGCATTACTTTTTACATTTTGTTTCAGACCTTTTCACTAGCTTTTTCAGACTGTTTCAGCATTGTATCTCGCTGTATCTGCACTATTTTTGCTTCTAATCTAACTGTATCTCCTTTGTTTCAGGTTGTTTCATAACCGTTTCAGGTTGTTTCAGCACTGTTTCAGCTTGTTTCTCATTGTTTCTAAACTATTTCACCTTTTTTGTGTTGTTTCATATTATTTTTTATATTTTTTTAAAAATACTGTTATTTCGAACATAATAACAGAACCAGCGATAACAGTCATAATTCCCTAGTGAAACCACATGTCCAGACAAATAGTGAAAAATATCATAGAATAGAGCAAAAACAGAATATTTCAATCTATGCAACAACAACACAGTGGAGTACAGAGACCCCGGAGATGGCAACGGTGTAGCAGCGGCCGGAGATAATAGCAAA